>OY856412.1:591738505-591943505 GCA_963693085.1 Alisma plantago-aquatica
CCTTTTCTCTAGAGCTAACGAATCTAATATAAAGACCATTATGAAGTGCTTTAAACTTTTCGAAAAAGCGTCTGGTCAAGTGATTTCTGTCGAAAAGACCAGAGTCTTCTTCTCTAGAAGTGTCTCAGGCCAGGAGGCTAATGCTATATGCCGTAGGAGTGGACTTCAAAAACCCAAGACCTTGGAAAGTACCTTGGTGTGCCTATTATCCATAACCGGGTCAGCAGGAACACTTATAATGATGTCTTGGACAAGGTGACGAAATCTATTAACTCCTGGATGGCGCGTAGTCTATCTATGGCGGGTCGTGTGACTATGGCAAAGAGCACCCTTACTGCTATTCCTACTTATGTTATGCAAACAGCTAAGTTGCCCGTACACTTATGTAACAGGATTGATGGAGAAATAAGGAGATTCATCTGGAACGGGGGAAGAAGTAAAAGGGGCATCCCGCTCATTTCTTGGAGCCGAGTTACTAGTAGGAAGATGCATGGAGGTCTAGGGATAAAGTCTATGAAAGAGTGGAACCAAGCCCTCCTTATGAAGAATAGTTGGGACATCTACAGTAACAAAGGAACCATCTGGTGTGAAGCCATGAAAAAGAGAATTCTGAAAGACGCTCCAAGACCTTCTCAGCAAATGTCGTTGTTAGCTCGCAACGTTTTTCTTTCCAAACCGTTTATGGAGGCGAACACGTATATGAGCCCGGTTAGTGGTAAACCCATCAACGTTTGGAACGATAGATGGTTACCAATGCAGGGGCTGCTGCGGGACCATGTACGTTATCCTATACCCATGGAGTTGGAGGATTTAGTCGTTAGCAGTATGGTCAATACGGAGGGGCAATGGGACACGAGTTTCATAGAACATTGGCTGCCAGCTGCTATTACCAAGCTTATTTACACGATCGATCCCCCAACTGATCCGGAGGCCAGCGACATCCGGGTATGGACCCTGAATGAGGGTGGCAGCTACACTGCGAAGACGGCCTATCAAGCTCTTAGAGCTGGGACTGATATCAAAAGACAAGGACAATGGCGTTGTATTTGGCAAACTCATGTGGCGGCAAGGGTTAAAATGTTCATGTGGATTACTGCTAATAGGGCTCTCCTCACTAACCACAACAGAAAGCGTCGTAAGATGGCGCTTACTGCTGATTGTACCCGATGTAATGCAGCGGAGGAAACTATCCTTCACGCACTTCGGGATTGTCCAAAGGTGAAGGAAGTGTGGCAAGAGATCTTAAACTATGAGCACACTCATCGTTTCTGGACCATAAATAATCTGGAACAGTGGTTGCATTTGAATGTCAGGGGCTCCGATACGCATAAGCAAATCTTCTTTATTGTTTGTTGGAGCATGTGGAAGCAGCGGAACCTTTGGGTTTTCGAAGGAAAGACGCACAATCTGCAACACATTAAAAACCTCATTACTCATGAGATCACGATGAACAACAAAGCATGGTCTCTCGCTGATAATAACACGATCCAGGCTGAGGAATGCAGGGCTGCAACGACTACTACTAGATCAATCCATCTTAATACGGATGCAGCTTGGAAGCGGGGTAAAGGAGCTATATCTGTGGTTATTACAGATTCTGAAGGAAAATGGTTGAGTGGAGTTGGGCAACTTGTGAGGACTAGAAGCCCGCTAGAGGCTGAGATGTTGGCGATTGGGCTTGCTGCTAAAATCGTGGAAAGGAGTGAGGTACACAATGCTTCTATTATTACTGACTGCCGACAAGCCACAACTATGCTAGCCGAAGGCTACGAGAGCTATCCTAGATATGCTAATATCATTAGAGGCATTCATTTGATCAAGAAAGAGGAAACGGAGATTGTTTACTCTGGTAGGCAGAACAACAGACAGGCGGATGCACTCGCAAAGTATCATTCGAAACAAAATGTGGATTATGCCCACTACAAAAACCCCCCTAGATGCGTGCTGGACACTGGTCAAGCACATACATGTAATGGTAGTAGTACTACCATATTTCAATTTCTGCAATTCCCTAATAATTGTAATGCTATTTTTAATTTCGCTTGCATGAGGTGGGCAAGATGAATAAGATGACCGCCTGACTTATCTAAAAAAAAAAAAGGAAGACATTGAATATATGTGTGTGATATATCCTTAGTAATTTGAATATTAGATAGGACTTCTAATTACAAAATAGACATTTTCATGTATAGGATTCCATGTACTATGATGCATGCCATGAATGTGCAACAAATATGTATATTTTTGTAAAGATAGCCATGATATATATTTGGCCAAAGTGATCAGGTTTTTACATGTCCCAAATAAATAGATTTTGTAAACAATATAACCAAAACACAACCCATAAAACCACAAACAAATGAAGGTAAATATCCAATTTATTCGATACATGCATAAGAAAGTCTTTTAGCCTAAGATATTGAATGCATAACAAGCCTTATCGGAGTGTGTCGAAACCTCCACTGAATAGCTTGTGGGAAATTTTATATTCTAGGGGGTGTATTCATTTCTCTCTCACTAAGACAAGTACATAGATATTATGATGCAAAATTAAAGAATCTAAAAGAAACCCCCATTCTAGATAGAACATTTATGCATCAGACTCATCATTGAAAAAAATAATAATGCAAAGTTAAATGTGAATGATATTATTTTTCAAGTAACCACATATGTGAGGGGAACTTACACATGTAGATAACAGATACTTAGCACATTCATTCCTCTAGTCCCATAACTTACAAATGCCTGAATCATCTAACTTCCACCCTGCCACATGGACTAATAAGTATATATCCCAAGGGTGGAAATGAAGACAATAATGATCAATTTATAAATTAAAAAAAATCCATACATTATGTGTGTTAGATGATATCAATATGTGTGTTCAAATATCATCCCACATGCTAGTTTCGAGATTGATTAGAGAGAGAACTTTCCATGCTCTAACATGCGAAAGGTGGATTGTAAAGAAACTATTTGGAACATATCCATTCATAGAACACATGGTCCCATATTGTCATATAGAGATAATGGAAAGAATTATCTTCATATACAAGAAGTTGGACTAAAATGAAAGTAATAAAATGAACTACGTGTCAGAGAATAGCCCAAAAAAAGATAATATTAAATACTTTGATCCCAAGCCCCACCCCCCATCAAGTGGAAAATTCATATATTCATGTGACATTTTATATCATGCATCACATCATGGGAACAAAACTACCATAATTTGGAAGTGATCAAGTACATTTAAAGGAATGGCTCATTGTATGATCCAAAAGTATAAGAGGACTTATGTGATAGCATGCATAAAGTTCGAAAACCAAAAAATGTAATGCATGGGTCATTCATCGATTATGCAACATATATGCTACAAAAATCATTTATATAGGAATTTAATATTGTTTTTGACTTTCAATGGGAAATCATGTGGCAAAAAGGAAGTTCATCAATTTGCAAGCCAACCATATGTGTAACATACATGTTTAGGGTATGGTGAACTTGGAGGGATAGAGAAACACTTCTCCACACTTATATTATGGCTCTAAAATAATAAAACTCTCTAAAGGAATCTCTTTTTGAAACAAGTCATAGTACATTGAACAAACATCTTGGCTACATCAACATGATTTATGTGAGTCAAATTGAACATATGCAACATCAAAGAACTTGAAGGTATATTGTAACGAACCTAGAAATCTACACCATTTCATGTTTAGAAAGATAGTGAGGCTAGGCCATTAGATTTTACCAAAAAAGGATAAAAATTAAAACATATTTAGATAATGACTTAATTATGTGTCAACATGTAAATAAAATCATGAAATATGTTACATACATTTTATTCACTCACATAATGGCTAAAAATGAATAATATTCTTTGGAGTAACACTTGGTAATTCCATAAATACTAATATTTTCATATAATTTAAGTAAAGAAGGATTTGATGGATTAAATATGTTAATTGAGTAAAAAGTGGGGTTTTCATGCATAATAATAATGTATAACTCTTTTTATGAAAATAAGAAATTAATAAGAATCCATTAAGTAAGTGTTCATAATAAAGATACAATATTTGGATAAAATAATGGCAATGTGTAAAAAATACTAATGGTGCCATAAATCATAAAAGGAAATTTCAAAATAAAAATGCATGGAGAAAATGAATTCTTTGGGTCCCAGTTTCCTTGGGATCCAAGTTTCACATTGTTTGCATAATAATAACTATCTAAAGTCTATTTGGAAAAGAAAATAAGAATACGAGACAAAAGTATAAAATAAATTCTCCAAAAGTCGAAATAAACTTCAATTAATTTATGTTTGAATTTTCATCTTATTTGGACAAACTTATCTATCCTAATGTATTCTAGGAGAGAGAATGTATGGTTAAATCCCAAAATATTAAATCACATGTTAAACCATCCCAAAAGGGAAAATTAATTATAAAATCATAATCCTCATGATTAAGTTTGCTTATTGGAAAATTTTCATATTTTTTAAGAGTTTCAAGATGCCCCAAATTCATGAAGGAAAGAGAATATGTGAGATATAATAAAATTATTAAATAAATATTAAATGTATTCAAAAGCAAAAACTAATATCATAATTGGAGTCTACATTTCCTAATTATTCTAGGGTTAATAACACATAATAATTGGACTTTGTTTGGGCCCTCAATTTGATTGGGAAAGAAATAATGTAATTATTTATATCTCACTTTAATACAAATCCTATTTTGGCTATAGTTTCTTATTTTCATTTTTAGCGTATGATCCATACCCCTTGATGGTGATCTAATAGTGCAGAACATGTCGCCTACCTTGGTTAGGCAAGGCACATATGTACAGTAAAACCAACCAAGTTTTTCTCAGATTTCTCGATCATTTATCGATTGTTCTTTGAGATGTTTCTTCCATTATATTTGTGAGGAAGTTCTGCATCTAGAAAATATTTACTCAATCCCTAGTTTCCATTAGTTGTGAAATGTTGAATTGCATTCACAAGTCTGTCAAACTATCTGTTCACAAAGACCCTTACATCTAAACACACACACACAAACACACATAAATATATATATATATATATATATATATATATATATATTACCCTCCCTTTACCACTGACAGCCCAAGTGCTAACTCTATACTGGGGCCAATTTGGTCCTAGATTCCTCACACAGCGATGCTGATCAACTTTGCTTTTTGTTGCAAGTCTCATCGCCACAGACAACTCATGCTATCGCGAGTTAATAGCCTCTAGGGTATGATTCCTCAAGCTCTACTCTTTGATTTCAATCGATTAGATCATCAAATTCATGATTCTTCATTATTTCCCCAATTCTTTGTTTTGTTGTAGTTCCTCCGCTTCACGATAATGGAGCAGGTGCAACAAAGGGGATGAATCCCTTTAGTTGTTTCTCGCTTTAGCCCTTCATTTTCTTTCTTGTTTTGATTTTCCCACTAAGGATAGTTAGGTGTTTTAACCCTTTATCTATTTCCTTTTGGGAAGCCTCATTGGCCGCTAACTGATCCACTCGGTACTTAATAGTTCGACCACCTCAGGGAACCAGTCATCTCTCGTGTTGCCTGTGTGGATTAGTCTAATTTTCTGGTTGGCTGAAATTTCCAAAATTCATAACTTTCTCTCTATTTATCCAAAAATTATGCCAAAATATTGATTAGGTTTAGAAAAGTATCCTTTATATTTTTCTAGATTTAGTCACCTGATTTCAAAGTTTTAAAAATACGATTTTAGGGTTTAATAATTCATAATTACTTAATAACATTTGAAGAAAAATTTTAATGGGTAAAAATTGGATCTTTGATCAAATCCATGATCAATAACCTTGTACCTACTTTATAGACTAAAATTGTGAGATAGTCTATGGTTTCTCCAAAGGTTTGGATTTCTTGGATTTTCACTATATATATATATATATATATATATATATATATATATATATATATATATATATATATATATATATATATATATATATATATTAGAACATTAACCCTAATTGATGGACCTAATCCTATATGTAGGTTGAGTTGACTTTAGACTTGGAGGGTTATGAATCGATCTAATTTAACACTCAATTCAAGGTATGATTGCATCCCACAATATTTCTATATTGAGAACATTTGAATTCCTCTCTTTTAATGTATGATTGCATTATCTATTTTTCTATATTGAGCAGTTAACCCAAAATATCTCTCTCTTTATAGCCTACACAATCTCTCTCTTTCTTCTAAGAATATATTCATGTGAAATATTCTGCTTGATTCTAATCTTATGATCATCCTACTTTGTTGGACATTGTTTTAACTCTAACTTGTACTTATTTTCTTGATGAAACCCCAATTTTACCCACTTATTTGGTTGATGTTTATTTTGTTTATTTTTATGTCAAATTTATTTACTCTATTAAAGACTACACTTTTCACTTGCCTCTATATTATGCATGTTATGTGATTCATAGCCCTAGAGTAGTGTAATTACTTTGGTTCTTGGATTGTGTGCCCATTCTATATTTTTTAGATGGGGGTTGTGTGCCCCATACTCGGTGTGTGACCACTTTTACATATATTGGGGAGTTTGAAAATATGTCATTCTCTATCAAGTTTCAAGGTTGTGAGCCTTTGCCGTCATTGCACTTTTATTGTTCTAGTACTATGTTTATCTCACATGAATGCATGTTGATATTCTTGTAATGGGTTTTTTTCCCAAAAATCTACATGTGCTTGTGAGGAAAAACTTTTATGATGATTTAATGACGACTAGTCTCCATGTTATCAGTTTTTGAAATTCATAGTATTTTATATCCAACTGGGTAGTCATTTCCTTTTCCTTTAGGAATCCTTGATTATTTGACATCCTTTATTTCATAATGTTGTTGAATACTCAATTTAGCATGCACATACCAGTGTTTTGTTGATGTATCTACTTTTTCTCCTCTTGTTGGTGTACACTTCCAACCCCAGGTGTAGGTCAAGGAGAAGATTACCAAGTTGGACTAGGTGCTCATCAAGTGTAGCAGAACCTTTTGGGAGACTTTCTTGAGGTAGTTACATGATCCTCTTCTGATTTTTTATTATAATTCGTTTTCATATGTATCACTCTATGTGGTGAAGTATAGTGACAATATCAAGTTTTATAATAGTTAGATTTTTATATTTCGCTGCTACATTTGGTATTCTGATACATACATTTTGAATAAATTGGTTATCATCCCTTTTGTGAAAAAATATAGTGGTTTTTGATACATGGATGCTTCCTCTTTATTTTATTTAGTAGGGAGTGGATCCCCTTTCAGGTCCCACTCCTTATGTATATGGTATTTATCCTTAGTGAAAATTGAATGAAATTTTGGCTGTCAAAGAATTAAAATGAAAGATGAGCACATTACATAGACCCCTATGGCATCTAAATAATTGAGTAGTGTGAATTATTGTAGCAAGTTTAATTCCTATCAGAGCAACTTCCATAATAATCCCTTAATATTTCTAGCTAAGTATATTGAAATCATGATCACATTCTTAAAAAAATCCATTAACAAGTAACACCATCCTTGTCTAGTATTTTACATGGTTGATTGATCAAAAAGGTAGAAATGTTACATTATGATAAAGTGGTGATCCACTAGTAATTGCCTCGATAGTAGGTGCTAGACATTTCTTCCCAGGGTTACTAAGATAACAAATTGCTACTCAATATATATTGAGAAAGAAATTGTTAGTATAATAATGTAAACACATAAAAAGAGATTGTCACTTTGAACAAACATATGATCACTAAATACATAAATGTGGGAAACATAGTTGGCAACAAGAGTCGTGATGATGTAACCTCAGTTGTATTCATGAGTAACAACCAATTTTCTAGAGTGGGTATCCAAAGTAGTAGAATTATGTAGAAAAAATAATCGTTACAACCTCCTATACATGAGAAGACATCATTCCTTTATTGTGTTGAGGGATGTGAAAAAACAAGATACAAATACATCATAGAGATAGAGATTGATAGTGAGAAAAGATAGGGAAGAGAGAATAAGGAAAGAGGAGAGTGAGAAATAATGAGTTAGAGAGAGGAAATGGAGGAAGAAGAAGAAAGAAAGAAAGTTATATTTACCAAAAATACTAAAAAATACATGTAAATACATAATATAATATAAGGACAAAAATAGATGTAAGTAAATAATACATAAAATGCTCAAACAATAAGCTAGAATACTAAGTGAATAAGAAGAGAATATGAGAGAGAGTGATACTTAAGAAAAATATGAAACAGTAATAAAGGGAATGTATAAATAAATAAAGTTGTCGACATAAAAACCAAGAAGGTTCACAAATAAAAATTCACTCGAATATTCATATAATATAAATACAAAATACAGTACATACTATCAAATGATGCCAAAACTAAGTATTATGAAATAGAAAAGTTTTCTAATCAATATAGGGACCTAGAATGAGAAGAGAGAAGGGGAAAGGGAAAGAGAGAGAGAAAAAGATATGAAAAAAGGTAGATGAAAATGTAAGAAAGAAGGGGTTAGAAAACAAAAATAGGAAAAGAGAACAAGAAAGGAAGTATACAACTATTGTTAACAAATAATTTTTAGACAATATATGCAAAAAATCAATATAATGACATATACATTCCAAAAAGTCATAATAACTCTTGTGATCCATAAGACATAAAAACACATTATTAGTAAGGCACATAAGCTTATTGGAAACCCAACGTCTATACTTGATCCAAGATGTGTGATGTATATGCCATCACAAACTATCCCCTTCTCATTAAAAAATGTGCACTATAGCTAAAGAAGTGTTCATTTAGTAGTATGCATCAAGATTGTTGAGTAATAAGTCAAGTGATCCATAAGACATTAAAATCGCATTGTTGGTAAGGCACATAAGCTTACTGGAAACCTAGAGTCTTTACATGATCCAGGAGGTGTGATGTATATGCCATTCCAAACTAGCCCCCTTCTCATTTAAAAAATATGCACCATAGCTGAATAAGTGTTCATTTAGTAGTATGAATTAGGATTCTTGAGTAATTCCCAATTATATCATTATTGCTAACCAAAGTAGATCAATGTATACAATATTCCATTAATGCAATACAAAATACATGAGATAACAACATTTAAATTCAAAGGCCATGATATCTCGATTGAACATGAGAAAAAAGAAACTAGATATGAATGAATAGACTCTAAAATAGAGGTGTATTACCCATGATTTCAAATGTTGTTGGATCCCTATTTGTTTCCATTGGCTACAATATAATAGAATTTAAATGTTGTAAACAAAAATTTGTTTTGTGTGTGGTGCATTGCCTAATAACTAGATTTGAATAAAGGGTCATAGATATATTGAAATATAGACAATATATAAATGAACAAGAAATCACAATTAGGAACATAGACATGTATTATAAATCAGGTTTCGATTCTATAATCAATCTTGCATTGAAATAGAACACAATTAAATTATATGAAAATATTTCAACTATAAAAATTGAACTTAACTTAAATGGTTAATTTTAGAGGAAGTTCACTATAAAACCCCACTTTATGTAGTGTCTTAAAAGTGAGAAAATCCCTAATGAATTCAATGTTCAATGGATCTATGTAGAGAAAGATAATTAAGAAACTTCATAGGCCTATAGTCCCAACATCAATTAAGAACCATCAGATTTGTTTGTGTGCATTTTTCTCTACTTAACATGTAGCAAGAAATTAAAGATCTTATGCATATATTAGTATGTTTAGATGATAAAACATAGTAATATCCATAAGTGTAACTTCAAATAAAGTCAAGAGAATTTGTTCCACATATATTTGTGGAGTAAAATATATTGACTTGTTTTCAAAATTATAGATTTGGGAAATATCCTAAGAATATGGAAGATTTTAGAAATATGGTTTGCATATAGGTAAGATGAACCCCTAGATGTAATTATGTCACAGAATCGTTCTTACCCCAATCCCAATCCTACTACCTAGACAGTAGTAAAAGGATTGAAGCGCCCATCCCTAAGTGGCCCGATAGGATCTATCACGCTGGCATATACAATAAGAAATAATAACTCGAAAAACTGGATATTTAAATAACAACTAACCCAATATGGAGATATATCCGATTTATTTTTGTCATTAGAGTATGCAGTGTGTGGAAACGATCTTATTCAGTATTCCATTTATATTGCCTAAAATCAAGAAAATCAAGACACAATCATGCAATTGCACGGTACGCTATCAAAATCAAGTAAAATAGTTTATAAGAAATTAAGTATACTTGGCAAGACTTATATTTCAAAAGAATAACAAATGATTTCCAAAACCAATATTTGACAAAAGTTTGTTATTAAACGTTTTAGTTTTTATTATGAGTTCCCATTATACTATAATTCAAGAAGTATGATTATATATTTTGTGTTACTCTATTACCCCAATGCGATGGGGAAGGTCGCTAGGCTCCTTCTCACCATAGCAACATAGGAAGCCAATGTACAAGTCCCACCTTTCAATGAGGGGGTTGCTTGCACCCAATATTAACATTATCAACATTATCAACATCATTGTTATTATCAATATACGGGCATGCAATTTATGTTTTCATGTTTTTTGAAATATTGTATAGAAAAATGGAAGACTAATCATAGGGAACAATAGCTCATCCAAGTAAATAGCCAAGTATACTGTCAAGAGATACACAAAAGTATCTTCAATACAATCAAGGAGGAGTTATATAATAGAGTACCTTTCACCGAGGATTTCAAGTATAGATCAACTAGTAATAGGTTGACCCTTCGAGTTAGATCCTAAAATACAATGTTTGGATCAAGGGTCAAGATCAACATATTTGAAAATCATGTTTCAATATTCGATATTAGGGTTACACTTTCTTATGTCAACCTTAGGGTTGGGTCATTCACTTATAATCAACCAATATTTCAACATGTCTAATATAATTTCAAGTGTCAAGTATTTTCGAGTGTGAGTAACTTACCTAGGTTTTCTAGAATCATGTGTTAACCCTAATTTATGGTCATTATCCAAGTCATCATAAATTTCTAGATTATCATCATTGTACTTAATATAATCAAGATCAAAATGATGGGTCAAAACTATATCAAGTGTATTGCAAGATTAAGATCAATATCAAGATTACTCATATTCATTATAATCAAGATTGAATCAAGTAAATAGATTAAGATCACTAATGATTCATTTTCAAGAGTAGATGATTCAACTAGATTATATCTAGGTTACAACATAATCATTAAAGTCCAAATCTAGGGTTTCCAAAGATTAAACATCATTATTGAGTCATTAATTAAAGCATTATTAGCAAGAGATCAAAACTAGGAATAACGATGATATTCACAATAAATTAGACTATGGAAGTGTTTTTAATGCATCCATTGGATTTTTTTGATCAAGATTGACTATTTACTCGAATTATTTGGAGCTAGGGATCAAAAGATATGATTTATACAAGATTAGGCCATTTAATTGAATATCGAGCAGAGAGGAGAAGAAAAATACCTTATATTGGAAAAAGGATGGCCATCAGATGCACTAGTAACATTTGAGATGGATCCATGCTGGCTCACTTGGTTTAGGATTTGTTTCAGGTCTTGATTGATCGGTTTGATCATGGCTCACTAGTTCAATGACCTGATGGCTTTCTCTCTGAACCAGCTGATTTAGACCTTTTCCTCCCTCGCGCAGGCTCCCACAAGAGCCAAAAAAGTAGGGCGGCATGCTCACTAGAGTGGGGGATGTTTGGAAGCAGGAGAGGGAAAAGGAGGCGGTTGAGGTGCCGGTCGAGCTTGTCTCGACCCCGCAAACCCAATGGGAGCTACATAAAGAGGAGAGGGGGCGAGCAACAGTATCGCCCAATGCGGCCCTGTGGCGGCACTGTTTGTAGAAGCAGGTGAAGTTAGGGAAGATAAGGGGTGCTCGGGGACAAAACAATGACCAATGGAGATTTCTCGAGCAAGGTGAGGTGTCTGCCAGTCATTGGGAGCCCTTTTATAACATTGGGGCTAGGATTTTAGGGTAGAGGACCTAGAGCAGCAGCCATGGCCATCAGGATGAGAATGGGAGGTGAGGGGGTCATTTTTGTGGCACAACAAGGTGAGAAACCGAATCAAAGTAGGGTTTGTTCAATTCTAATTCACAAGGGGAGCAATTTGGCTCACTTCAAAACGTGAATCATGGTCAAGGGCGCGAGTTTGCTTGTTTTGGTCCCATTAATACCTCCCCGCAATCAGCGGGAGGTTGAAGATGACACAATGGGCATCAGATCTGACTTGGATCCATGAGAGGAAGCTCCAAGGGCCAAAACACACCCCAATGCCTTGCCTTGGATAGCTGATGTGGAAAACCCAATTAAAAAGGCCAAATAAGGGGTTTTTAGAAAAAACAATCAATAAATCACAGTAAAACGTAGGAATGTCCAAATGACATGAGATTTGGCTCATAGCTTCACAAAAAAGTGGAGAATATCTAGAAAAATTTTGAGAGCCAAATTATGAAGTTTTATGAGTCAATTTGATTATTTGGACAGCATGATGATTGATTCTAATTTTAGGTGTGATAATGTGTATAAAAACAACATTGGTCACCATATTTCGTATTTGAGTCTCGAAATTGATTATGTAGCTAAGAAAAATAAATTGGGTCCATGAGTGAACATAAAGAGGGAAAAAGAGTAATTAGTTTATCATTATGCTAAAATCCACTTTGTCACAAATTATATATAGATCATTTTGTATTTTCCCCTAACCCTATTTGTATGTATTAATGTAATGAAACTTTGGGTCATTTTTTTAGGAAAAAACTAGAAGTATCATATTTTTCATCCTATATAGTGAAGGAAAAAAAATCATATCTAATTTGATACTACATGGTAGCCATGTGGGCTTAATCGAGGCAAATGAAACAATACATGAAGAAGATACAATCTTTTAGCTAGATAATTCACAACTATGTTGGGTTGTTTGATGATAGTGATAAAGCTAACTACAAAATAAGAGAAGAAAATTGTTTATAGTGTTATATAAATAGTTTGACATTCTATGGGCATTATCTCCATGGTTAAGCATGGAGACAATCTTTTTGCAATTGGAAAATATGGTACAGTCAGTCCATCCTTATGCATTGTCGTGTCTTGCTTCTAGGGAAGAGGCAATAGTTATGGATGATCTACCCATGACACATATGCCATTTTGATCATTGACATGAGCACTTGTGTGTTGGTGTATATGCCCTAGAAGCCAAAAATTGGATGATGTCTATAGGGAAATGTAGCACGTTTTGGGGGGTTAATTGAGGAAGATATTTTATTCATATTACCTTCCTCGTACAAGATAATTTGAAATCAAATTACAATAAATACTCCATTTTTACAACTTCAAAAATAAATATAGTATTACCACTACAATTACATTTTTCTTGATTAACTAAACCTAGAAGTTTTGTAGTTAGATTGAGAAAATCACAGAATCTATAGTTATTCTTTAGGTAAAACTTAGCAAGGCCATCTTCCAACCCATTCTTCTCTCTACAAGTGTACTCCACCTTCCTCTTACTTCAGATAGGTTTTTGATCTCCATCGTCCAATAAGAAAACCTTGAATTACAACTGATGTCCTCATCAAGGATCCTAGTCACAATTTGGCAATCCATTTCTACCACAACATTATTATAGCCACAATTGATATCACACTCAAGTGCCATATGAACCCCATCAATTTTTGCCTCAATATCATTTGTTGTTCACAGATTGTCACCCCATCCACCTAACCAATCACCATTACAATCTATAGTTATCATAATTGTAGCGGCTCCATGCTTACTTATGTTGCATAGGAGCTCATCTTAATAATTCCTTGTTCTGATGGTTACCATAGTGCCAACAGGTTCATTCAATATTCGGTATCCTACTTTCAGCATGCCTCCATATTCAACGTGGTTGTCCTTATGACATACGCAACCCAGTGTTCTGTTCTCGTTGATATGCCTTCAAATATATGCAAATTTCTACTTCTACATATATAAAAGCAAGTAATCTAGAACCTCCCTTACTCACTGCCGCAATTTGGATGCACCTTTCTAAACCAAGTATTAGATTCATCATGTTCAAAGAATTGCACCCATTTATTTAGTGGTAACATCTACATCCACACGTTCCTCACACAATTGTAGTCCCATATAGCATGAATAAGAGTCACCTCCTCTTCCTTGCATCCTTTGCATTGGTTATCCATGGTTAAGTTGTTGGTATCTATGCCTAGAGAGTCAATTATATGATGGTTGTAATGAGGCATCATATACTAGATTAATAATTATAAAAATAATAATGTCTAGTATGTTTATCTCAATCATGTAATGATGACACAGACATAGTAGATGTCTAATGAATGATATTACTACTTGACATATGTCTTCAGGTTGAGGACCTAAACAATGACATCATATGTATAATAAGAGTACATACATTCTTGTTATGTCCCTAGTCAGATATTACTATGCAAGCTAAATAGACAACATTAATACATAAGTCTAGAGTGTGTGTTGGTTGATGATAGAATCTCATCAGTCTTCATATGTGAAATCAAATGAAAAACATAGGTACATGTCAGAGAACAATGTATCGGACAAACCCACCTTGAGATTGATACATGGATACCATGGAATGGTAGTAAGAATTCGCCCTCATAGTGATAGTGGTGATTGTGGTTCTTAGACCTGAAGTCACTATATCATCACATGTCATTCGATATATTTTGACATCATCCAATATGACTTTAAATATGGGTTTTCATAAAGGTGATGCTCGGGATACATTGTGACACATGGGGACTGGGTGTGAATGAAGTAGATGGGATTTATCCCTCTTACAGGACATTGATATCAAGGATACTTGATAAGTGACACTGAGAAATATATGGACATACTCATGTGATTCAATATTTGATATGTGAGATCACGTGCATCTTATTCTATCTTCTCTAGTTCAAGGAACATGGATTGAATGTTGAAGAGGATGATGATTCCATGCCTCAAGTACAATCTAGATATCAGATATAAAGGAACTATATGATCATGGTAACACTGATCATGGATTCTAGGTTGAAGTTATCCTCAAACTTTCCAATTACTTGGTTAGAAATGATGTGTTTCTAGATACCACTCATTACATATGATGTTATAAATTGGTTATTGGCATACACTTCCAGTGTAACTTGGGACCTATAGGGTCACACACATATGATGCACGTGGAATAGGATTTTATTCATGAATGATGTTTAACTTGACTACTAAAGTGTTTAGGTATTCAATTTAATTTAAGTCCTAGATCTTTGTTTTTGGTTGGATGGCTTTATTCCAATTTCTATTTTTTTGTTTACATATCAAGCCTCTATCTCCTTTTCTATTTGTAGAAGTACTAATGCTTTCCTTCCTATGATCTCCTTGAATCTAACTCGAGGTTTCCCTATTACTATGTAATAAGTTAAATAGGATTACGATAGTTTTACTTCCTATTATGATAGAGAAGGCGTTCCAAACCAAACAAATTGACTGACTCAGAAGTTTAACCAATCGACTGGAGGATCGAGGATGTCAGGTGACAGGAGGAGATGACCGATCGACTAGTGTCCCAACTGAATGACTGGAGGAGTCTAGATGTCACTTGAACTAGAGACTATTCGATAGATTTAAGAGACAATCCTCCGACCAAGAGGTCAACCGATCAGTTCAAGAGTTGAATTGATCAACCTAGACTTATTCCAGCCAAGATCTTCATCAACAATAGGTTGCTACATATGATGTGGACCTTATATGGTAATGATTCCTTATTTTTCCAAGTAATTTTAATAGTATGGCCATAACTATCGCTCACATTTTATAGTTGCATGTTTCTTTTATGCATATAGTATGTGTATGATACATATATGTATGTGGTGATGGATATGTATATGTATTTATATATAAATCCATCAATGAATATTAAGCCTAAGATGCTTTCCATAAGCTACATACAAGAAAAGCTTGATCTACCAAGCGTAAGTTATGCCAAAGCATGGTGCAAGTCCATCTTATGGAAGTGGGTAGCAGATATGTAGATCTTCCAAAGCAGGGTAAATATTTTATCGTGTTGGCTTTTGGGTTAGGCATAAATAGGTGGCCTTAATGAGATTAAGTTCCTACAAGCATACAGATGGATTGAGACAAAGTGTTGTGCACACCATCTATCCAATAGTTTTGTGAGATGGAATTGACAAACTTTGTCTACCTAAATAGTCAAATTATGGGCAACCAGCCAAAGGGGACTCATGATTTGATGATATGTGGATCTTGTTTCACTAGAAGATTGTACATTGTAATCTTCAGAATTGGTAGTGAGGGCATCAATTTGAACAAAATAGTGCAAGTGATAACTAATTAAAATCATAATTAGTAGCATCAATATTATCAAACCAAATCAAAATTTCTTTGACAAAAATCATAAATTTTCTTTTGTAGAATCTAATGGCAAACACAAACCCATTTTCTTTGTGATTGGTCCTTGAGAAGGACAAGCTAAATGTGAACAACTTCCATGATTGATTCTAGACATTGGGAATTGTTCTCACTCAAGAGCAAAATCTATATGTCTTGGAGACACCAGAGCCAGGTAAACCCGCTCCCACTAAGCCTAAGGCTTATAAGGATGCTTACAAGAAGTGTGACAAAGTGAGTTTTTATAATATTTTTTTCTCTCTCTTAAAAGTTTTATTATCAATTTTGTTTACCAAAATACCCTCATATACTTTCCTCACTCATTTGAACAAAGTTGTGTCACAAAATTGCAAAACAAATGCAAACCCTAGTATGTTATGATGATGAAATACATGTGATACTATATTTAGTAAATGAACATATCAAACTTTCGAATTTGCACCCCAACATTTTACCATAGTTACTCAATAAGGTCATGAAGCTCTCCTCAAAATTTCAATTTAGTTGGATTAACCATTTAGGAGATATAAGCAATTGAAATCAATGTATATAATAGCTTTTAGAACTTGATGGACCCTAGCCCAGATCCAGATCTGGATCCAGTGGAAGAGACAACTGAGTCATCCTCCTCACCCATTTCTCACGGAGCTCGGCCTACTTAGAAGTGCCATTTTTCAAACCCTCGTCTCTCTCTCACCTCTCGATCATATCCCGTCAAAGTTATCTCCTCAGATCCAGTTTCTCCTTGTATTTTCAACGAGCCCAAGAAATATCCCTGACGACCAGGGAATCGAAAATGCCAAAATGGCAGTGCCATGGAGCCATTGGCCACTTTAGGGGAGGTAGCCCTAGGCCTTGCAGTGCCTATTTAAAGAACTCAGTAGCTCTGCAACCCTTCCTTTAGCTGTAAAGACCCATCAATTTCTCGTCATCACTCCCCCTATTCTCCACCCAACTCCATCTTCCTTGGCTTGCACCACTGCAACCTGCTCGCACCTCAAAGCTCCACCCTCCAATCAGTTCCATCTGTACCATCCTTGCACTGAGGTGGATGCATCCCAACACTCGCGAAAGGGGGTGGTGGTCCAGAGGCTGATACCGACTGGAGCAGCCTGCGGCATCGCCCGACCAAACTCTGACCACCTCCACGGATCACTTTTGTTGCTGCTTTGAGCTCGGGTACCTACGCGGGACTCCAGGAAGGACTGTGGATCTTCTCTCAACCCTCACCTGATCAACACTCAAGATACAGCCTGAACTTGTTCCTTCCATGAACTATTGTAGCTCATGCTCTGTACCTCCATCAGTTTGAACCTGTGCTTCACAGAGTCACAATCTTCTACCAGGCAGTATATCCTCACTCGCAGCTTGCGCATACCCTCTCCTTCTTCCCATACAACCTCCCTTCCTCACGGGACCATTGGCGCAAACAAGGATCAGATCCCCTATTCAGAGCAAACAACTGAACCCAAAAGCAACCTCAAGTTCCTCATACTAGGCTTTGATCACCATCTCACCAATCCAAAAATGATATGCAAATCCTTGGATCAATCTGAGCGGTAGATCCAGTCAGATCTGGCCATTGATCAAGGTAATTTCCTTTCCTTATTTATCTTAATCTATAGAAAATTGATTTTCTTAGCAAAATCCTAGAAAATGCTATCAATATCAGAATATATCGAACTTATATACCATTTTGATCAGAAAAACATTTTCTATCCAAATAAAATATGATTAGTTCCTATATCCGTTTCCTTTTTCAAAAATAGTTTCCTAAATCCTAAATGACTTCCTTAATTATAACTAATTATTAGTAATGGTTTTTCTTGATGATATATGACTTTCTAAGGTGTAACTAACCCTAGATGAAACCCTGATTTCTAAATAAATCGAAATAATTTTCCAAGATGATAAATGACCAAAGGATTAGAAGAAACCCTAAACCTAGTTTTCTCTTTCTACATGAAATTAAAGGTATATCTGTATAACAAAATCTGATATCACTAGATGATGATTAGTGATTTTGATTGGTCCTGAACCCTTAAACGAACCCTGATGTTATGAATGATAAATATGTTTAGGGTTGCTTTCCCCTTTTTATCCAACCATCTTAGAAACCCTAGTTTATGGAAATCTTCTATTTGATTAATTAAATATTGTCTTTTAATCAAACTATTTTATGATGGATCAAACATGATATAGTCTCAAAACCCAAATAAAAGATGAATAATCCCTAATCCGAATTAGATTGCATAAAAGTAATGATAGCTAAGAACATATCTTAGCCTTGGTCACATGGACCAATTGTAATGTTTTGCCCTTGCTTTCTGTGCAGGGTGACTTATTTCCTGTTGATTATACATTCTTGGATATCTGATTTGAACAAGCAGGTACATGGTCTTATAAGTATAATACTAGATTTATGGTTGCCTAAGATATGTAATACCTTGAGTGCTTATATTTGGATATTATTGCTTGGTTGAACTAGTATGAGTTATACTTCGCCAAACCTAATAGAACATAAATGATTATGATGGGTTGTAGCTACCAGAGCAAATAGCCTAGTGTGGATGTACGTTGCCTAACATGGATGTATGATTTCTTGGCCCATGTTAGATGTATGATGATATTATATTGCCCACACTAGATGTAAGTCAAGTGCAATATGGGTTGTATAACTGCATCAAAATGATTGTAATTAAAAGGGATGTTTACCTAATTTTCGTCTTAAGAAATGGTTTTATCTCTCTTTTCTTCTTGTTCAAATATTTTCCTTTATGCAACCTTATTAGTGTAACTTTTACCACGTACCAACTTTGTTGATGTTTTGTTTCTCGTATTTTCTAGGTATAAGGAACAATTGACAAACAAAGTGAAATGCATGCTCAAAGTACCTGAAGGCATAAATTAATAACCATGGAGGATTTATTAGATAGACCTATTCGTCTTATATTTTTCTTGCTAGATGTTAGTTTATTTCTTAGTTGACGTTGAGGATGACTGAGATCCTATGTAATAAAGTATCTTTCTCTAGAACAATATTTTCTCTCTTTATGTAATGACTTTATTTTATCTATATGAATGAATGTTTGTGTGGCATTTTATGATGTTGTGACTTGATCTTGGCTAAATCTCTATTTTTAGTTGACTACTCTAATCTCTTATATTTTCTCTTTTGACATCTATAGATATGAGTACATGCATATTTGTGAATGTCACTACAGAAAGCATATAGAAATTGGGGTCGTCACATTTGGTATCAGAGCCAGGTTCACACATCAAGTCACATGAACTTCATTCACCCTATTTGAGTTTAGAGTAGTCCTTGAGTTAGGGATATGAAGGGTGGAGGTGTCTAGGATAGCATCTGCCATGGGTCTGACTAAAGTATCCGAGCCACTTAGCTTGGCAAACACGAGGCTACCTTTATGGCAGTATAAGTCTACCTGGACAATATCCTAAGTGTCCCCTATTCTTGGGCTTACCTTAATTTAGGAACCTTCTCATCTATAGATTTTCCCTCTCACCTCTTCGATAGGAAAAATTTCTCCCTCTCCTATATGTTTTAAAATAAATCTTCCCTCTTATCTCTGTTATAAGGTTAGGAAGGAGTCTCTCTATTTAGAAAGTCCTAAGGATCGATTGATAAGGATTTTAGGATATCCTCCATAAATCATAACATTCAGAACATTAATAATTGATAAAGGAGAATAATGAAATTTCATGTGATAATAATAATGATAATGACAAGAATAATTATTGAAGTAATAAATCTAATATGTTGAAATTAATTTTAGGATGCTTCCTAAGACTCGCACCTCTAAGGCCTCAGAGGAATCATCCTCTAAGAAGAGAAAAGAGCATGAAACCTCTGAAGCACCTGATCCCGAAACTATGGCCAAAGAAAGATGGGAGGAATAGAAGAAAATCCTTCTAGATTTTATGGAAACCCTCACCACAAAAGGATCCCCTGAACCTAGCTCCTCTAGGAAGAGAGAAGTGACAGTGATAGACTTCATTAAGCTCAACCCTGACTCCTTTTGGGGGGAAGATCAGCCTGAGATCATGGACAAGCCTGAGGCCTGGATCCTTTCCATAGAGAATGCCTTTCGTACCCTAGAAGTACCCGAGGAAAAGAAGGTCAAATTTGCCACCCATTTGCTTAAGGGAGGGGCAAAGATCTGGTGGGAGAACTATGGTGGTAATCGGGGAGAGGAAGTAGACAACTTGGGGTGGCAAGCCTTCAAGACCCTCTTCACTGACCATTTCATGCCCATAACTGAGAGGAAGAGGAAAGAGAAGATGTACATGGAGCTTAGGCAGGGCAGTCTCGCAGTGGCTGATTATACCCAGAAGTTTAGGCTTCTGGAATGCTATGCCCCTATCCGGACTGAGGACCGCCTCACTGAGCATTATGTAGACTACCTCTCTGCACACCAAAAAACCCTAGTTATAGCTTCCCATCCCCGAAACATTGATGAAGCCCTAGACATGGCCCTTAAGCAGGAAAGGGAGCAGGGATTGTAGAAGCCTTCTAGTATGGGATATTTAGGGTTGACCACCACTGAGGAAGAGAAGTTCAAGAAGTTCCACCCCGGCCATAATAAAGGATCAGGAAAAGGAGGAGGTTCAGGAAAGAAAGGATAGAAGAACAACAAGCTAATGGATTATCGTAGCAAATGCAAGACTTGTGGACAAGGACATGATGGGCCTTGTCGCTATACCAAGCCGGTCTGCTACAACTACAAGAAAGAGGGACATTTCATTGCCAAGTGCCCGAATGCATCTATCCTCGGCAAACCTCCAGTGGGTGCTCCACCCCCTCAGGGACACCACAATGCTAGGGTGTTCGCAGTAACAACAGAAGAGTCTAGGGCAAATCAGAACCAGCTTGTCGAAGGTAACCTTAAATCTTTTTCATATATATAATATCTTGTTCAATGCCTTCAATTATTTAAAATGTAATTATCCTGTATAGGCATTGTTTTCTTGAATGGACATCCTATTAAAGCATTGTTTGACTTGGGATCCACAAATACATTTGTTTCTTGAAATCTGGCCTCAATGTTGCACTTACATATAAGGGACTTGGGTTATATTTTGGATGTTTCAACTCCTAGTGGTAAAATATTCATTACATTATAGAAAACTGATGTCCTCCCTCTAAAATTCAAAAATCATGACATGCCCTTTGAATTCATCCTCTTATCCATGGAAGACTTTGATATTATTCTCGGCATGGATTGGCTATACACATATCATGCTCACATTGACTGTAGAAACAAGACGGTAGTCCTCTCTCAGCCTCATTCCTCTCCTGTGGTGATTCCTAGGGGAAACATATTTTGTAATAATGTAATAATTTCCTATCTTAAAGCTAAAAAGCTCATATCTAAAGGATGTAAATTCTTCCTCGCATTTGTCTTAAAGACCAGTCCTGACAACGGGCATGTAGAAAGACTGGAGGTGGTACGTGATTTCCTTGACATATTTCTAGAGGAGCTTCCTGGGCTGCTCCAAACAGAGACATTGAGTTCTCCATAGACCTTCTTCCTAGAACCACTCCGGTTTCTAGGGAACTGTATAGGATGGGACCTACTGAGCTTATGGAGTTGAAGAAACAATTACAAGAACTTCTTGATAAGGGTTTTATCTGCCCTAGCATTTCCCCTTGGGGTGCACCTGTCCTTTTTGTTAGAAAGAAATATGGTTCACTGCGGATGTGTATTGACTATCACATGTTGAACCAAGATACCATTAAAAACAAGTATCCTCTCCCTCGTATTGATGACCTCTTTAATCAACTTCATACTGCTAAAGTTTTCTCAAAAATTGATCTTCATTCTGGCTACCATCAACTTAAGGTCAAGGATTTAGATATATCTAAGACTGCTTTTCGAACTCGTTACGGGCACTACAAATTTCTGGTGATGCCGTTCGGGTTGACCAATGCACTTGGCGTATTCATGAACTTGATGAACAAAGTCTTCCAACCTTATCTTGATGAGTTTGTGGTCGTCTTCATTGATGATATTCAGATCTATTCTGACTCTATGGAGAAACACCGAGAGCATCTAAAGTCTGTCCTTGAGATTCTTCGGGCCCAAAAATTCTATGGAAAGCTTTCTAAATGTGAATTCTGGATTGACAAAGTTATGTTTCTTGGTCATGTCATCTCTGGGGGCAATATATCTGTCTACTGTACTTGATTGGCAACCTCCTCACAATCCTTCTGAAATATGGAGTTTCTTAGGTTTGGTCAGATATTATCGTCATTTTATTCCGAATTTCTCCAAAGTGGCACTTCCTCTCATTAGGCTTACTCGAAAGGACGAGCATTTCATTTGGTCAGCTGCTTGTGAGTCTAGCTTCCAAGAGCTCAAGAAGAAGTTGACATCAACACATGTCCTTGTTCTACCATCTGGCAATGAAGGATTTGTGATATTCACCGATGCTTCTCGACATGGACTAGGATGTGTCCTATAGTAGAACGGTAAAGTAGTGGCCTTCTCTTCCAGATAGCTAAAACCTAATGAGCTGAATTACTCTACGCATGATTTGGAGTTAGCTGCTATCATCCATGCTCTCAAAATCTAGAGGCACTACTTGTACGGGGCAACGTTTGATATCTTCACCGACCACAAAAGCCTCAAGTACATTCTGACGCAAAAGGATTTGAATCTGTAACAACGACGGTGGATCGAGTACCTGAAGGACTACGACTTCACCATTGTCTACCATCCAGGTAAGTCCAATGTGGTTGCAGATGCTCTTAGTAGGAAAAGAGCTATATGTACATCTCTGTCCATACCCGAATGGAGGAACATGGATGATCTAGCAAGCTGGAGACCACAATTCCTGGTTGATCGTATGCATGTCAATAACATTTCTATCACATCCAACCTGCATTCTGAACTTCTAGAGGCACAGAAAGCTAGTCCTGATCTTGTAGAGTTCTCATCTCTCCTGACAAAGCCTCAAACACATCTGTTTTTGGGTATTGATGGTGGTCTTCGATATAAGAATCGTATGTGGGTTCCAGAGCAGTCAGCTGAAAAGACAAATATTCTCAGTGAGGTACATGGGTCAAAGTACACAGTCCATCCTGGCACGACAAAGATGTAGAAAGACCTGCAACATCAGTTCTGGTGGAGAGGCGTGAAGCGTGATATTGCTAAATTCGTGTCCAGATGCCTAACATGCCATATGATCAAGGCCAAGCACCAGAGACCAGGCGGTCTACTACAACCCCTTGAAATTTCAGAATGGAAATGAGAGCACATCACCAAGGATTTCGTGGTAGGACTACCCAGAACTATAAAGGGATACGATGTTGCATGGGTCGTCGTGGATCGTCTCACCAAGTCATCTCATTTCCTCCATGTGAAGACCACTGTGAATGTTTATGAGTTGGCCGACCTTTATATATGGGATATTGTACGTCTGCATGGAGTTCCAGCGTGCATTGTCTCGGACCGGGACCCAAAGTTCACTTCAAATTTATGGAAGTAGTTTCAAGAAGAATTGGGCACCAAGTTGAACTTCAATACAACTTATCATTCATAGATAGATGGACAGTCAAAACGAACAGTTCAGATTATGGAGGATCTTCTACAAGCTTGTGTGCTTGACTGGGAAGGCTCGTGGGACCATTACCTGCCTTTACCTATCAGGCAAGTATTGGGATGCCACCATACGAAGCTCTCTATGGTCGACCGTGTAGATCTCCATTACATTGGGATGATTTTGGAGAACACACCTTGATGAAATCTAAGGAGATGCAGCTGTATGCAGATAAAGTTGCATTGATCAGATAGAGAATGAAGCGAGCACAGGATAGGCGGAAATCATATGCAGATACTCACAGGCAGGAACGTCAGTTCAAGGAAGGTGATCATGTCTTTCTGAGGATCCGACCTATTCAAGCTTTGGCCAAGAATAAGGGAAAGCTCAATCCTCGTTATGTGGGACCCTTTGAGATCCTTGAAAGAGTTGGAGAATGTGCCTATCATCTTGCTTTGCCACCTCCGTATAGTGCCATGCATAATGTCTTTCATGTATCTAATCTGAAGCCTTATGTCAAAGACCCCAGTCACATTTTGAATCATGAGCCTCTTGAGTTGAAAGATGATCTGTCTTATGCTGAGACACCAGTCAAAATCCCATATTTCAAGACAAAGGAGCTTCGCAGTAATCGGAATATAGATATGGTGAAAGTTCTCTGGAGCCACCATGATCAAATCGATGCTACATGGGAGCTCAATTCTGAATTCGAGCGGAAATATCCACATCTCTTTCAGGCTTCTTGAATTTTGAGGGCAAAATTCTTAAAAGGAGGGGAGAATGTGACAAAGTGAGTTTTTATAATTTTTTTTCTCTCTCTTAAAAGTTTTATTATCAAATTTGTTGAAAAAAAATATCCTCATATACTTTCCTCACTCATTTGAACAAAGTTGTGTCACAAATTGCAAAAAAAATGCAAACACTAGTATGTTATGATGATGAAATACATGTGATACTATATTTAGTAGAACATATCAAACTTTCGAATTTGGACCCCAAAATTTTACCATAGTTACTCAATAAGGTCATGAAGCTCTCCTCAAAATTTCAATTTAGTTGGATTAACCATTTAGGAGATATAAGAAATTGAAATCAATGTATATAATAGCTTTTAGAACTTGATGGACCCGGGCCCAGATCTGGATCTAGATCCGGTGGAAGAGATGACTGAGACGTCCTCCTCACCTGTTTCTCATAGAGCTCGGCCTACTCAATAGTGCCATTTTTCAAACCCTCATCTCTCTCTCACCTCTCGATCATATCCCATCAAAGTTAGCTCCTCAGATCTGGTTTCTCCCCGTATTTCCAACGAGCCCAAGAAATATCCTTCACAATCAGGGATTCAAAAACGCCCAAATGGCGGCGCCATGGAGCCGTTGGCCACTTTAGGGGAGGCAACCCTAGGCATTGCGATACCTATTTAAGGAACTCAGTAGCTCCTCAACCCTTCCTTTATCTGCAATGACCCATAAATTTCTTGTCATCACTCCCCCGATTCCCCATCCAACTCCATCTTCCTTGGCCTGCACCACTGCAACCTGCTCACACCTCAAAGCTCCTCCCTCCAATCAGTTTTGTCTGTATCATCCTTGCACTGAGGTGGAGGCATCCCAACACTCGCGGAAGGGGGTGTAGGTCCATAGGCTGATACGGACTGGATCAGCCTGCGGCATCACCCGACCAGACTCCGACCACCTCCATGGATCACTTTTGCTGCTGCTTTGAGCTCGGGCACCTGTGTGGGACTCCAGGAAGGACTGCTGATCTTCTCTCGACCCTCAGCTGATCAACACTCAAGGTACAACCTGAACTGATTCCTTCCTTGCACTATTGTAGCTCATGCTCTGTACCTCCATCAGTTTGACCCTGTGCTTCACAGAGTGACAATCTTCTACCAGGCAATATATCCTCACTCACAGCTTGCACATACCCTCTCCTTCTTCCCGTACAACCTCCCTTGCTCACGGGACCATTGGCGCAAACAAGGACCATATCCCCAGTTCGGAGCAAACAATTGAAGCCAAGAGCAACCTCAAGTTGCTCAGACCAGACTTTGATTTCCATCTCAGAAATCCACAAAACATCTGCAAATCCTTGGATCAATCTGAGCTGTAGATCCAGTCGGATCCGGCCATTGATCAAGGTAATTTCCTTTCCTTATTTATCTTAATCTATAGAAAATTGATTTTCTTAGAAAAATCCCAGAAAATGCTACGAATATCAGAATATATCGAACCTATATACCATTTTGATCAGAAAAACATTTTATATCCAAATAAAATATGATTAGGACCTATAACCGTTTTATTTTTCAAAAATAGTTGCATGTAGCCTAAATGACTTCCTTAATTATATTTAATTATTAATAATGGTTTTTCTTGATGATGTATGACTTTCTAAGGTGCAATTAACCCTAGATGAAACCCTAATTTCTAAATAAATCGAAATACTTTTCCAAGATGATGAATGACCAAAGAATTAGAAGAAACCCTAAACCAAGTTTTCTCTTTCTACATGAAATTAAAGGTATATCTTTATAATAAAATCTAATATCACTAGATGATGATTAGTGATTATGATTGGTCCTGAACCCTTAAACGAACCCTGATGTTATGAATGATTAATATGTTTAGGGTTGCTTTCCCCTTTTTATCCAACCATCTTAGAAACCCTAGTTTATGGAAATCTTCTAATTGATTAATTAAATATTGTCTTTTAATCAAACTATTCTATGATGGATCAGACCTGATATAGTCTCAAAACCCAAATTAAAGATGAATAATCCCTAATCCGAATTAGATAGCATAAAAGTAATGATAGCTAAGAACATATCTTAGCCTTGGTCACATGGACCAATTGTAATGTTGTACCCTTGCTTTCTGTGCAGGGTGACTTATTTCCCGTTGATTATACATTCTTGGATATCTGATTTGAACAATAAGGTACGTGGTCTTATAAGTATAAGACTAGATTTCTGGTTGCCTATGATATGTAATACCTTGAATGCTCATATTTGGATATGATTGCTTGGTTGAACTAGTATGAGTTATACTTTGCCAAACCTAATAGAACATAAATGATTATGATGGGTTATAGCTACCAGAGTACATAGCCTAGTGTGGATGTACGTTGCCTAACATGGTTGTATGATTACTTGTCCCATGTTAGATGTATGATGATATTATATTGCCCACACTAGATGTAAGTCAAGTGCAATATGGGTGGTACAACTTCATAAAAATGATTGTAATTAAAAGGGATGTTAACCTGATTTTCATCTTAAGAAATGGTTTTGTCTCTCTTTTCTTCTTGTTCAAATATTTTCCTTTATGAAACCTTATTAGTGTAACTTTTACCGCGTACCAACTTTGTTGATGTTTTGTTTCTCGTATTTTCTAGGTACAAGGAACAATTGACAAACAAAGTGAAATGCATGCTCAAAGTACCTGAAGGCATAAATTAATAACCATGGAGGATTTATTAGATAGACCTATTCCTCTTATCTTTTTCTTGCTAGATGTTAGTTTATTTCTTAGTTGACGTTGAGGATGACTAAGATCCTATGTAATAAAGTATCTTTCTCTAGAACAATATTTTCTCTCTTTATGTAATGACTTTATTTTATCTATATGAATGAATGTTCATGTGGCATTTTATGATGATGTGGACTTGATCTTGGCTAAATATCTATTTTTAGTTGACTACTCTAATCTCTTATATTTTCCCTTTTGACATCTATAGATATGAGTGCACACATATCTGTGAATGTCACTATGGAAAGTATATAGAAATTGGGGTCGTCACAAGAAGTCACTCTAAAGATTTCATGGATGTCAAGTGCCTGATGTTGTGATCAATGAACTATGAGTTGTAGATACATCATGACAACATGGATTCTATTGAGATGGTAATAGATCTTAATAACATGTACCATGACCAAGCAAGACAATAGAGATATGATGTCTCAAAGGCATTGTTCAAGTGAAATATGACTAAAGGAGATCTAGTAGGTCCCCATACACTCAAATTGATTAGGTATGTCGATAACTTTGCTAGAATAGGATTTCCATTGGATCAAGGGTTGTCCACATATGTGGTTCTATAGTCACCGCTGGAATCATACTACCAATTTGTCATGAACTACAACATGAATGATTTTGACAAGTTGTTTTCAGAATTACTTGGCATGTTGAGGATAGACGAAGCGAATATGAAGAAGGAAAAACTCAAATTTGTGATGATAATCAGCAGACGGAAGTCCAAGGGCATAGGTAAAGCAAAGAAGAGTTCTAAAGCTAGCCATAAACTAAAGATTGCTGGATCAAAGATGGGATCTAGAGAGGGTGAATAGAGATAAAATCACTTAAACAAAATTCTCTAGAACTTTGAGATATTACTTAGCTAATATGGCAACTATGAAATTTGAGTGAAACCAAACATACATAGCAAGGATGAGAGAGATTGAACAATCACAAGAATACAAGCTATGTCGAGTGGTTTCAATCTTCATACTAGGATAAAATCAGTCCATGACCTAGAGAGGTCAAGATCTAGGATTTTGGAACCTTGGCATACTTATATTACATTATAAGACATACATCATATGAATTCCTTTTCTAGGCCAAGGATATCCAACCTTCCCTTTGAGGAGAAGGGAGCCAACAACCTACCAAAGGACTTACCTATCTATGACTAAGAGTCTTCAACCTCTACACGAACTTACCCACTTTGCAACTAGTCTTCTACATTCACCAAGGACTTACCCACTCCTGCACAAGTCATCCTCCTTGAAGGAATTACCCACTCTTGACTTGGATCTTCCACCTTTAACTTCACCTTTTCCAAAGAGAAGATTTCACCAATGGACTCCTTCCCTTCTTCTTCTTCACCTCTCTTATCTAATAGAGAGAACCTTCATCTTCATGGTTGAATGAGAGATTGGGAGGTGGAGGAAATGAGAGCCTCACAAGATATACATGTAGGACTAGCTCTCTTACAAATATCCTACTCACTCTAATGGATTTAGCAAGTGATTAATCTTATGAGAGTGGAAGGAGGCAAATATCTATCAACTATAGTATAGGAACTTCATGGTGTTTTTCCAACCATGGCATGAAGCCCATGGGGTCATAGTTGTTTCTCGGGATGCCTACTAGCCAATAGGAACACTTCAGTATGAATTCTAGTTGTTTGGGGTGTTACAACAGATCTTTTTATGATGTTTGAAGCATTCCAACCACTAGAAACACTTTTTTGCACACTCTATATTGTGCATTTAGTCGAGTTTACTTTTAGGAAACTCGACTAGTAGAACTATGTGACAAATCAAATTTGAAGTGTTGGTCAAGTTTATCCTAGATGAAACTCGATCAATGGCTTAAATTTGGTTTTCCTATGCCGGATGTCGACAAAGTTTTTCATGGGGATAACTTGGCCAATCTTGGCAGTTCCTAAGATCCATCAAGGGTGTCGGTCGAGTTTATACTAGATGAAACTTGACCGATCAAGGCCCTGTGATGAATTTTGGAAAGTTCCATCAAAGAGTTTGAATATTTGAATTAAGTGCTCCTCATTTTTTCTTAGCTTAATTACAAGTCATACAATCATCACAAGTGATTTACAACATTATTGTAATGGATTTGCATCGTATTCAACAAAAGTGCAATTGCATTGATTTTGACTCATATTTCTCCAAGTTGGAATGCACAAGTTTGGGCATTTGGAATGTGTCTATGCCTAATCTGAAATCACTCAAGTAGAAGCATTAGACACAAATAACTAGAATGGTTAGTCAGCATCAAAACTAGGGTTTGGTCAATTGAAACAAGTGTTTCAATTTATACCTTGAGCCAACATTCTCCCCCTTTTTGAAGATGGCAATCCATTCCATAAATGCATTGGCATCATTTAATTAAAATCATACCTTTAGAGAAACCTAGGGGTTTCAATAGAATTGAGTTTAGATGCTCCCCGTCAATTAATGCTAATGGAGTTTAGATACTCCCCCTCAATTGATGCTATTTCTCCTGCATGGTTAGCTTTCATTATAGGAACTATGTCTTCTACTCATATATGTTCCACATGTAAGAACCTAAATGTCTTCTCCACTTTACATATCCCCTTACATAAGACTTGTCTTCTCCCCCTTTGTCATTTGAAAAAGTGAGGGGTGAAAAACACAACTTGTTAGTAAAAGAAGATACCAAATTGCTAGAAAGGAGAGTAGTAGAGCAACAAAAACTAGGGGCTTGTCCAAGCATTGTATATAAAGCAAATAAAGACATGAATTTGAACAACCCATAATGTAATTCTAGCAATAATCAAGGAAAATAACAAAAGGTCCTTGAAATTATAACATAATGTGCTATAGAAAATTAATAAATCACAAATTTGACCCTCAATATAACGAAATTCATCCAATCAAATGTTAGGGCTCATGACTAAATCCATGAGTCTTGATCAAAAGGCCGTTTTTGCATACAAAATACAAGTTTTGCACCAAAAACTGATGTTGGAGAAGACTGTTCAAATGCTCCAATATCTAAATATAATGTAGCTCTATTTGTTTCTCATCACAAGGCTATGCAAGAAACTCAAGATTGTAGATATGCAAGTTAAAAAAACAAGGCTCTGGCGATAGCGAGGTTTCCCTAGGGCTCGCGAGCTTTTCTCTGTCCGGGGGGGGAGGGCGGTGGCCGGTGTGCCCTTCCTATCTCCCCCTAGGCTTCTTCTCCCTTTTGATGCCATCCAGTGAAGCTTCACATGGTTTGGGCCTCCGATCTGGGTGGGGCGGCTACTGGGCTACGTCTCGCTTTTGTCGAGCGCCTCTTCTTCTCCTGCTGTCGTCTGCTTGCAGCGATGTCTTTAGGGATGAGACGTACAGCCTCGTCTTCGACTCTGTGTGGTGTAGAGGCTCCCTCCGATGGCTGTTCCTACCCAAATCTCGTTCTCCTTTGCCACCCGCAGCAGATCTGGCCAGTTTGGAAGTTCTCGCCTCTTTCCCTTCCTGTTTCCTCATCGGCTTGTCTTTTTTCTTTTTGGTTCTCGTTGGTCTCTTTTGTTGTGTGGTTTCTCGATTGTTCAGCTGCTGTGTTTCTTGCCAAGTTTTTGTGGCTGTTCTCTCTCCTCCTTTCAGGGAGGTGGACAGGGTGTGAGGTTCCCCCGGATCTCTGGCCAGCGACGGGGCTTCTCCTCGTCACCTCATTTTGCGTCCAGATTGTTGGAGCGTGCTCAAACTTCGGGCTTTGATTTTTGGAAGGCCTATGGCTGATACTAATGGAGATGTTGCTCTAGTTTATGTACAGGCAACTGGGTTTCTACCAGTCAGACTGATGATCAAGATTGAGGAGGGTTTCTATCGATGAGCTGCTGGTTATGTGCTTACCAACCAGGAACCCAAGCTGAAGTGGTTAATCAATCTCAAATCTCATCATTGTAACTTGGTTATTCCCTTGTTCCTGATCTGGAGTAATAGAAGATCTATATGTAGATGTCGTATGACCTTTATGATATAATCCAATCTGTCATTTCAAAAAAAAAGTTAAAAAAACAAGCTTGAGTATGTATGAAAATAAGATACAAGCATAGAATATAGATGAAAACCACTTGATCAAAATATGAACAAGGCTAGAACTACATGTATATGAACAACTAGTAGATAATTTCACGAGTTAGGACTACTAGTAGGATCTGTATCATAGAAAAAGATACACATATTAAAAAACAATCTATCAGTAGATGTAGAAAAATATCTAAATAAAGAGATATGCAATGCAAGGATATTACTCACTAGAAAATATTCATCATTATCAAAAGATCATTACCACTAAGAACCTCTAGGTTGTATCAAAAGATATATAACTACATAGATGTAGAAAGTTAGAGTACAACAGAAGCAATTTAGATTACAACTAAGAGATACAAAGAGATGATCATCAAAACTTGCATAACAACTCAAGATAAGTAAATGCAAGATATAGAGATAACAATTTGAAATTTTAGAAAGATACAGTTGCATGGAAGGTTTGCAAATTAAATCATGGCAATATGCACATATAAAGTACCAAGGGGAATTCTAATACAATAAGGCCATTGATTGAGAAAGTCTCATTGAGAGAGAAATTCTCATCCAACAAGCCAACTGTATGTTCTATTCACAGTGTTGTCGGTTGAGTTTTTGGGTTGAACTTTTTGGTTGACAACAATTATTGGCAACTTCCACTGGTTCTTGTCAGTTCAATTTCTTTTAGTACAAACTCAAATGAAAATAATTGCTGTCAAAAAGCATATATATTTTAGAAAATCATATATAGAGGCATGATAAAAATATAAGACATACCTAAACATGTATAGGCAAAGTTAGTAATGCACTATGAAAGCATAATAAATAGTTTTTGAGAAAGAAAGTGATAATAATCATAACATACCACTTTTTACTCAAAAACTATATGTGTAGTTCTTACAAAACTTGGCAAAAACAAACAAAGATTGGATATGAGAAAAGATGGTATTACCTCTGTTCTTACCATTTCTTTTACACTAGTTGCCACCTTATACACATCTCACGTTTCTTCTTTCAGGTGGATTAAGAAGTCAATTCACAAGTCAATAGCTCATGTCAATCCAATTGCAAGTGACCTACAAGAATAAAGATGACATGAACCCCAATCATATTTTTGGGTCTGGAGGGGTTATCTTAGTAGTCCAAGTCCTATTTCTTTTGGGTTCTTTCCTAAAAGGGAAATAACTAGAATAATGAAGAATATTATTGCAATGATTGCATGATATCATAGCCTTGGAACTAGAGGATTCGTCATTGAAAAGTGAAGGTCCTTTGTCTTTGTTGTTCCTTTTCCTACTATAAATTCCAAGACCATCTCTACCCATTTCTTGGGTAGTGATCTACAATTTGATTAAGATTATTTTTATCATCTAAGAATGTTTTAATAGAATATCTGAAACTATGATTATCATGCATAAGAGAAGTAATAGTAGAAGACAATTGATTGATAACATCTCTATCATGCAAAAGATTGGTTTCTAAGCAAATATCTTTGGTTATATAATAATCTCTATCAATATGAAGAGAAACAACATTATTCTCTCTACTAGTGGAACTAGAACAAGATTCCAAGACACTAATTTTATCAAGCAAGGAAGCATTTTCTTTTTCAAGCAAATCAAGCTTTGAAATATGCACACTATTTTAAATTTTGATTCCTTGCATGACAAAGTCTTTGTCCAAATGTTTAGTTTTAAGAACATCAATATCAAGCATGAGAGAATTCATAGTTTTACTGTGCTTTTTATTATAACTAGGCATAAGAGTTTGAGCTTCTAGAAATGTAATCTTGTCATGCAAACTAGCATTTTCAAGTTTTATAGAATCTACTTGACTAATATAAGCATTGGTATCATCTAGCAAGCAAATATTAGTATGTTATAGATCATCTTTTCTACATGTAAATTATCAACAATTCTAGCAATCTTTTTCTTTTTCTTTTTCAAAGACTTAAGAGAGGAACAAGTACCTTGAATAATTTCAATTAAAGATTCTTTATCTAAAGAGTTTATATTTACCTCATTTGAGTCTTCACTTGTTGAGGCCATGAGAGAAAAATGGCATTCTCTATCATCACTAGAGCTTGATCTAGATTATTCAGTTGAGCTTGAGTTAGAGGAGTCACTAGATATTTTATGCCAGTTGTCCTTATTCTTGTGTTTCTCTTCCCTTCTCTTGTGATGATGAGTCTTTTTTCCTTGTGATCAATCTTCTTTGAGGTGACCCTTCTTTCCACATTTAAAGTACTAGATGGAGCTAGATGACTTGCCTTTATAGAATATACCCTTAGAGTATGTATCATCTTCTTCAACTTGAGAGGATGGAGAGCCCTCATCAACAATAGCTTCAATTTGGGATTTGATTTCAGCCTTCTTCATTCTCTTGAACTCTTTATATTCTTCTCTTTCTTCTTCCTCATTCTTGTCAAATGTAACTTCATGGGCTTAAAGATTTCCTATGATCTCCTCAATAGGAATATCACCAAGAGACTTTGCTTCTTCATTGGAAGTCACTTTGGATTCCCACCTCTTAAGGAGAGTTCTAAGGATCTTTGATTTGATCTCTCCTCTAGCCATAGAATGTTCTAGGACAGTAAGACCATTTACAATGGTGTTGAACCTTGAGTACATATCTGTCACCCTTTCCTTCTTTTTGATATTGAAGTTTACAAGAATCACTTTGAGCATGCAGATTTTGCTTTCTTTCACTTGATTTGTCCCCTCATAAGTGACATATAGGTCTCTTCATATCTCATAGGTTGTTTCACATGAAAAATCTGATTGAACTCGGTAGGGGAAATCGAGGAATAGATCATGTTGGTGGCTCTTAGATTCAAGGTTGGTTTCTTCAAAATAACTTCATCCCATTCTTCTATATTTTTATCTGGTAGCTTGTATGGAAGGTCCACCATTATCCATAACTCAAGACTTGATCGTTGGATGTACTATTGTAACACTCTTTTCCAATTAAGAAAATTGCTCCCATCAAATATTGGAATGTTGATGAGGTATCTCCCACCTTTGTAATCACCCATCTTCTCCTACTTGTGGAAGTATGCTTGGAGAAAACCCACTTTGATACCACTTGTTGGATCATATATGGGCTCTAGAGGAGGGGTGAATAGAGATAAACACATTTAAACAAAATTCATTATGCCTTTAAGATATTTCTAAGTTAATATGAAAAATATGAACTTTGAGTGCAACTAGACTTACATAGAAAGGATGATAGAGATTTAACAAGAACAAGAACACACGATATGTAGAGTGGTTCCAATCTCCAAACTTGGACAAAGTCAGTCCACTACCTAGAGAGGTCAATCTCTAGAATTTTGTGATCATTGCATACTTATATTCCATTATAAGACATCCAACATATGACCTTCCTTTTTTGAGCCAAGCATACCCAACCTTCCCTTTGAGGAGACGGGAGCCAACAAACTATCAAAGGAATTACCTATCCATGACCAAAAGTCTTCAAACTCTAGAAGGACATACCTACTTTGAAAAGAGCCTTTGGCCTTCACCACCTTCCCTTTGAGGATAAGGGATCCAACAACCTACCAAAGGACTTAGCTATTTATGACCTACAGTCTTCAACCTATACATGGACTTACCCACTTTGTAAAGAGGTTTTCAAATTCACCAAGGACTTACCCATTCTTGCACAAGTCTTCTGCCTTGAAGGAATTACCCTCTTGACTTGGATTTTTCTCCTTTGACTTCACCTTTGCCAAAGATAAGCTTTCACCAAAGGACTCCATCCCTTCAACTTTTTCACCTCTCTTAGCTAAGAGAGAAAACCTTCATCTTCATGGTTGAATGAGATATTGGGAGGTCAAGTAAATGAGAGCCTCACAATATATACATGTAGGACTAGCTCCCTTACAAATCTCCTATTGACTCTAATCGATGTAGAAAATGATTAACTTTATGAGAGTGGAAGGAGGAATATCTCTCTCAACAATAGTATAGGGACCTTCATGGTGGTTTTCTGACCATGGGATGAAGCCCTAGGGGTCCTATTTATAGTTGAGGATGCCTACTAGCTAGTGGGAACACTTAAGGATGAACACTAGTCATTTGGGGTGTTGTAAATGATTTATTTTTGATATTTCCAACACTTTAATGGCTAGAAATACTTTTGAGCACACTCGGTACCGTGAAGTTGGTTGAATTTACTTTTGGGAACCTCCACTGATAGTACTATGTGACAAATCAAATTTGAAGTGTTGGTTGAGTTTATCTTGGATGAAACTTGGCCAATGGCTTAAATTTGGTTTTCTTGTGCAGGGTGTTGATCAAGTTTGTCATGGGGAAAACTTGATCGTTCCTGGTAGTTCCCAAGATCCATCAAAGGTGTCGGTCGAGTTTATCCTAGATGAAACTCAGTCGATCAAGGTCCATGTCATGAATTTTAGAAAATTCCATAAAAGTTCTTAAATATTCAATTTAAGTGCTCCTAATTTTTTCTATGCTTAATTACAAATCATAAAATCATTACAAGTGATTTACAACATGATTATAATTGATTCACATCATATTCCACAAAAGTGCACTTGTATTGATTTTGACTTGTCTTTATCCAAGATGGGATGCACAAGTTAGGGCATTTTGACTTTGTTTATACCTAATCTTAAATCACTCAACTAGAAGCATTAGATACAAATAAGTGGAATGGTTAGTCATCATCAAAACAAGGGTTTGGTCAATTGAAACAAGGGTTTCCATTTAGGCCTTGAGTCAACAAAGTTTTATGCACTGAAAGCTAAGGGTTTAGCATGGACACTAGAAAAGGAGTTGTCCTATTTATATATAGGATCTCAGGAAGAAGAAGGAGATAGAGATCTCCACTTCAGGACGCCATACAAAGTGAGCTAGAACTTTGCAGAACAAGAGTTTTTGCCACTATAGTTGGAATCTATCATTCTGCCTAATGGGTATGTAATAGAATCAGTGAAATTCTATTATGTATCTTCCATGAATGAAAACATCATGTATCTGATATGGATTAGAAAAAATTATGAATAGATTGATGTTTAATTTTTATAAGATAAGATTGTGTATGTTAATGTCCTATGTCGTATAGTCTATACTTGATATTTCTGAAGACAAATATATATAACACATATCTTGAATGACTCAATGACTCAAACACTGAATACCTATATAATTTTCATCCAGAGCACATAAATGAGAAATGCATTTATGGAATCCATAATGATGGTTGTCTAGACTATTTTGGTAAATCAACCAATAAAGATATACAAGTCTTAATTGTTGATAAATATGACAAAGAATCTTTCACTAGAAGTAGTGGGAGAGTGAGTATTCTATTAGGCCTCATACATACTGATGTATATAGACCTTTTTGTTGCAAAGCCCCTCACTGTATTTGCTGATGCAGATATGGTAGATTGTATTTGATGAAATACAAGCATGAATCTATTGAAGTGTTCAAGGAGATCATGAATGAAGTACATAACTAGCATGTAAGAGTATTGAGACACTTCAATATGATCAGTGTTGAAATATTTTAAACAATAGTTTGAGGACCTTCTAGAAGATCATGATAGTGTATCACAATGAGATTCATGTGAAACATAATGATGTATAAGAAAGAAGGAATGACACCCTGTCAGTCATGACTTGATTGTCAATAATCTATCTAATCTTCCAATTTCCGTTTTGGGCACATGCTTTATACTAAATGATCTACCATCTAAAATGGTTCAAGAGACACCATATGGGATTTGGCATGGGATGTGTCCCGATATGTCTTTTATAAAAATTAGGAATGAAATCTTATTAAGAGAATAGTTTCACAAAAATTTGTATTCACAAATCACATAAATGATATATTGTTGAATACTACTTTGATATTCCAATCTGACAGTAAAAGTGTTTTTTTTTGCCAAGATAGCTTAATTCCTTAAGAGGAATTTAGTTACAAAGGAATCCGTGGGAGAAAAGTAGAACTCAAAAAGTTTGAGACCAACAAGAAAACATTGAACCTAAAGACATACATTGGGAACAATGAGGATCACAATTTTTGTAGAATCTCAAGTTCTTAATGTAACATAGAACTCATAGTTCTAATAGAACACGCCTTGAGTTTGAAAGATTATGATATCTTATAATTGAGAACGATGGTGATTTGGTCATAGATGATGAGTCAATAACCTACCTAGAAGTTGTTGAGGGACCATAATCTGAGACATGGCATGAATCCATGAGATCCAAGATGGAGTCCATAAACACCAACAAGGTATGACCGTGGTGGATCGACCTAAAGGGGTGGAACCCATATGGTGCAATTGGGCCTTCAAGTAGAAGACCAACATGGATGGTAATGTACAAACCTATAAGGACAAATTGTTTGTATAGGGTCTCAAAAAAGTTCAAGGTGTTGAACATGATGAAATCTTTTAACCAATTTCCATGGTTATACCCATCAGGATAATGCTCTCCATTGTATTTTATTATGACTATGAGATTTGTCATATGGATGTTAAAACCACATTCCTTGATGGAAATAATTATGAGGGTGTGTATGTGACACAGACTAAAGGTTTTATAAATCACTTTTTGCAAATAAATTCTATAAGCTACAAAGGTGAATCTATGGATTGAAGCAAGCATCTCAGAACTAGAATCTTAGATTTGACAATATAGTCACAGACTTTGTCTTTGGTCAAAATCTAGATGAAATGTGTGATTAAAAAACTTGAGTGGGAGCATATTTATATTCCACATAGTGATGGGTAATAGAAACCGCTTATACTACAAATATTAAAACCTGGTGAGAAAAGTACCTTCTCTATGAAGGGTTTTGGTGAAGCATTCCATGTTATAGGAATTGAGATCTATAGAGATAAATTTGGAAAGGTTCTTGGACTAATAAAGAGCACACACATTGGCAAGATGTTGAAAGGGTTCAAAATGTATAACTCAATGAGAGAAAATTTGTCCATATTTTGTGTGTTCAGTTCTCAAGGTCCTAGTGTTCCAATTCTTGTAAAGAATGGGAAAACAAGAGTGCCATATACATTTTCAATTGGATCTATCATGCATGGAATGTTATGTACTCATTCTATTATCTTGTATGTATTGGACATGATAAGAGGATATCTATCAGATCCTAGTGAAGGTTACTAGAATTCCATAAAGAACATCCTTAAGTACTTGAGAAGCATGAAAATGATTAGTTTCTTTCAAATGGAAAGAAGGAAGAGTTGGATGTAAAGAATTACACCGATGCAAGCTACCAAAAAGACAAAGAAAATTAACAATCACAATCTAAATTTGTGTTTGACCTTATAACAAGAATTGTAAGTTGGAAAAATTTTGAGTAAGTGACAATTGTTTAATTCGACAATAAAAGTTTACCGTGCTACTTTGACAACAATAGAAGATACTTTATGGATCAATAAGTTCATGTAGATGAACTTGTGGAGGTTCCAACCATTTATGACATAGTAAAATTGATGTGACAACATTAGATCTACTGGATAGGCAAGGAATCTCAAATAGTATACTACAATGATTCCATCTAACGTGAGAAGTTGTATAGCGAGGAGATGCAAATAACTTGCAAAATATTGACTAGAGGCAATGCTAAGCCTCTATAAAAGTGCTTGCACAGCAAAAATATGATGGACATGTTAAGATCACTTGGAATAAGATTCAAGGGTTATTGGATCTAAGTGCAAGTGGGAATCTGTTGGTATATATGCCTAGAGAGATAACTATATGATGGTTGTAATGGGGCATCATATACTTGATTAGATAATTGTAAAGATAATTCAATACATTATGTTTGTCTCAACAATGAGATGATTACACAAACATTGTAGATATCGAAAGCATGATGTCACTTGATGACATATGTCTTCAGGTTGAGGACCTAAACAGTGAGATCATAAGTAGGATAACAGTACATACATTCTTGTTTGAGATCATATGTAGGATAAGAGTACATACATTCTTGTTATTTCCCTAGTTGGATATTACTGTGTAAGATAAATAGACAACATTAATACATAAGACAAAAGTATGTGTTGGTTGATGATAGAATCTCATCAGTCATCATATGTGATATCAAATCAAACACTTAGCTACATGTCAGAGAAAACTGTAGGACATGCCCAGCTTAGGAGTGACACATGGAGACCATGGAATGATAGTCAAAATCAGCTCTCATAGCGATAGTAGTGATTGTGGTTCTTAGACCTAAAGTCACTATAATCATCACATGTTATATGATGTATTTTGACGTCATCCAATGTGACCTTGAATAAGGGTTGCCATAAAGGTGATGCTCAGGTGCATTATGATACATGAGGATTGAGTGTGAGTGATGTAGATGGGATTTGTCCCTACTACATGAGATTGATATCTAGACCACTTGATAAGTGAGGTTGAGAAATGTATGGTCATACTCATGTGACTCAATATGTGATATATGAGCTCACATGCATCTCATACAGTCTGTTTTATTTCAAGGAACATGAATTCAACATTGAAGTGGATGACAATTCCATGACTTGATTTCAATCTGGATATCAGAGAGAAAGGAACTATACAGTCACGAAAACACTGATCACGGATTATAGGTTGAAGTGGTTTGCAAACTTTCCAACTACTTCGGTAGAAATGATGTTGCTAGATACCACTCATTACTTGTGATGTCAAAAATTGGTTATGGACATACATTGCCAACGTAACTTGGGACCTATAGGGTCACACACAAAGGATGCACCTAGAATAGGAGTGTATTCATGAATGATGTTTAATTTGACTACCAAAGTATTTAGGTATTCAAGTTAATAAACAATGGTTAAAAATTGACTGATAGGACTACGAATTGATTGGTTCAAGTGTTGAATTAATTGATTCAAGTGTCAGGTCAATTTGAACAACATTGGCTGAATTAAAAACCTAAAATGACTAGTGCATAAGTGAATCGAATGGTTCAGATTCTGAAATGTCTAGTTCAGGTTATGTACCACCCAGTTCCATGATCAATACGATTGGATCAAGGATTGATGTTGACGTCATGTTGTTCATTAATCAAGTATTGAAAGCCAATGAGATTTAAAATAGGAAAGCAAGATAACTGACCATTTTAAGTGTTGAACTGATCATTTCACATGTGAGTCGATAGGTTCAGGTCTGAATTGATCCTTTCATGGTTTGCAACTTCTAGAAAGTTCATGATATTCCGTCTCTTTAACTCCCAGATGATTTGGAAACCATAATCCTGGTCCCCCCATATATAGAGGGGTAGTTAAGGCTTTCAAAAATAATCCCATAATGTTGTCCTCTCTAGTTGTGGTAACTAAAGAGCCTGAGCAAGTCCTACCCATATAAGGAAGGGACAACAAGGGAAAGACAACATGAGAGAATGAATCAAACCTATAAGATTGATGTTTGAAGGGACAACTCCATCTCATTGGCTTTAGTAGTGCAACGTGGAGTTTCCAATGGTCCACATGGACCACATAGAGGCGTGGAGGCTGTTTTCATCGCACTTGAAGGACAACGACCACCACCATCCATGGTGTTACACCAAGAGGTCATCGTCTCTAGTTGTCCAAGTGTTGAAAGGATAAGTCAATGGACTTTCTCTAGGACTAGGTATATCTCTTGCAACCTTCTTTCCTAGATACATATTTTTTTACGTCATTTGCAATGTTTGGGAATCGGGCATTAACTTTTATTTCTGCTGCCTTATATGATACCCCGATTTCCCCAAATAAGTGTTGTGTCTTCCTTCTTTCATTCACGAGCAGCACATTGTGCTAAGACAGCCACTCAAAACTTTCAGTTTCAATATATACTCCCACCCTCCTTGAGTAACAATGTCCATGGGTTTCCTAAGGATCTCATAAGAAGATTCCATGGAATAGTTTCCACTACTAATATGAACCCAACCCCAATAGACTATTGGTATGTATGCCCTGAGAGCTAATCATGGGATGATTGGTGGGATACATTAAGATTGATTTGATAAGCATCAAAGGCAAGCTTCCAATTCTTTCTGGTTCAGTCATATGAGATAGTGATAGAATAGATTGAATGTCTAGAGAATGACAGTACTCAATGACGTATGCTTTTAGGTTCAGGACCTGAACGATGATATCATACAGATGCTATGAGTTTGTACATTATTATTATGTCCCTAGTCAGATGTCATTGTGGAAGGTAGATAGATAGCAATGACACACAAGACTAGATTGTGGTGTTGGTTGATGACATAATCTCATTAGTCATGATATGGAGATATCAAACCAAACACATAGGTACTTGTTAGAGAACAAGTATACCGGACAGACCCACCGTGAGTTTGACACATGGAACCATGACATGGTAGTCACAGTCAGTTCTCATAATGATGGTGGTGAGTGTGATTCTGCGACCTGAAATCACTACACTCAACACATGTTGTTGGGTACACCTTGACATCATCAAACGCTATCCTGAAACATGGGTTGTTATAAAGGTGCTGATTGGGTGACTTTGACACATGGGGCTTTTGAGGGGTGAGTGATAGATAAGGGATTTGTCCCTCCTAAGGGAGTTTGATGTCCATGGCCACTTGATGAGTAGGATTGAGATAGGTGTGCGCAGACATGTGTGAATCATTATGCGATATAGATGTCATACATATTTCCTCCAATCTACTTTGAGATCAAGAAAGTGAATGAACGTTGATAGGATGACTGTTCCATGACTCGACTTCATTCGGGATATCAGTGACAAAGGAATTATACATTCACTATAACACCATTCACAGATTGTAGCATTGAAAGTTGTTCTCCAACTTTCTATTTCACTTGGGCAGCACTGATGTGTGACTAGGCACCGCTCTTTGCTTGTGAAGTCATAAGTGTTATGGACTTTCACTGCCAATGTGAAATGGACCTACAGGGTCACACACAAAATATTTAACCTGGAAAAGGAGTTTATCTACAAATGATGTTTAGATTGATTACTAAAGGAGTTTAGTAGTTCAATTAAACACTCAGTTGATTGATAGCTCAAAATCATAGTGTTCAAGGTGTTGGACCAATTGATTAGAGTATCAAATTTATTGAAACTACAATTGATTGATTTTGCATAGTCTGCACTCCCAACCGATCGACTCATGTGATGAACTGATCGACTCAGGTTGGTGAACTAATCGGCTCAAGTAGTGAGTCAATCGGCTCATGTGTCAATGAAACGATCAGATCAATTGTTGAACCGGTCGATTTGTGTGACCAACCGAGATCATTTGGAAAGTCAGAAGACTATTTTGCAAATACAATTTGTTTCACTTGTACAAATTTGATTTGAACAAGTATTAATATTTGATTTGTTGGAAAAAAATATGAAAGTAAATTTGAGTTGTACCAAGACCACAAACCGATTGGCTCAGGTGCCCCAACCGATCGATTGAGGTGTGAACCGATTGGCTCAGCTCCCCAACCGACTATTTCATGCATGAAACGATCGGTTCAGGTGGTGTAGTTGGTTGTTTTGTGGAAATTCTGGACCCTTATATTCCCGTTTGATCCCGCATTTCTCAAGGTAGAGAGCCCTATCCCATGACCCTCCTATATATAGGGGTATTGGGGGCTTCTCAAAGTACAACTCAAAACACCAGTTGCTCTACAAAGTTTTTGTTCTCTCTGGTTGTGGTAATCGAGAGAGTCCGAGCAAGTGCTACCCGATAAGGGAGGCACATCAAGGGAAAGACAACTACAGAAAGGCAACTGGTTGTAGGAGAGTGCGTCAGTGGCTAGTGTGCCGACATGAGGGTGTGACTCCTTTTGATTCCTTGTGGGACAAGGATATCATAGTTCCATGTGGTCTGTGTAGACTACTATAGAGGTGGGAAACTTCTGCCACTCGGAGGACAACTATCAATCCCGACAGTCCCGGTGAGACCAGGAGCTGCACAGACGACGTCCAAGACTAGAGGTGAAGACCGCGCAAGTCGTGAGGTAACATCACTGAGCAAGCCTCGGAACAAGGTATGTCTCTACAAACCATCCTTCCTATTGTATAGACGTTGACACGATTCCTTTATTCTGGGTTTGCGAGGAGAAATTTTTTGTTTCCGCTACCTTCTCTGTCTCCCTTAAAACCCAACAGTGGTATCAGAGCCACGTCAACTGCTCTATACTTTAGGATTATCGATATGATCGATTTTGGTTTGTTGCCTTTATTTATTGCATACGATGCGAATAAAAATTGGCTTTATGCATGTCCAATCCTAAATCCAAAAATCCCAATATACATATGCGATATGTAATATGAATACACTCGATACGCGTCACCCTTTAACGAGTTTTGTGGTGGATGTATAGTGTGGTTATGGCTGATAAACCCTATGTATGTGTGCTTGGTTGAATGTGGTTGTGTGCATCTCGGTCTGCATACCGATTCCCTACCTCCTTATTCCTGATGTAACTCGAGATAACTCAAGATTTCTTTCCTACCTTTTCTCCCCCCGAATGTAAATCAGGGTTTCCCAATTTAAATGTAAATAGGATAGATATTTTTATATTTCCTATTATGTCAAAGAATGGAGGACAATCAGACGACAACTGAGACAATTGGTTCAAGGCATGAACTGATTGGTTGGTGTTCTAGATGACCGATTTGCGGAGCGAGATGAGTGGGTGGCGGCCACGAGGAGATGTACGACGACCATACAGACTGATCAGTTGGAGGAGACAATCGATCGGCTGGTGGCACCCAACCGATCGGCCTAATGGTGAGCCGATCAATCATGGAGATGAGTTGATCAAACCTAGAACGGAAAAGCACAGAGTTTATCTTGTACAGGTTGCATGTGATGTGGACCTAGATGACCGTGATTCCTCTTGGCTTGAGGAATCACATTAGGATGGCCATAATCATCACTTTTATCATTTTGCATGTTTTCTGTGGGATATAGCATGTATATGATACATACTATGTATTTTGGTGATTGGATATGTAAATGTACCTATAAAAACCAAATCCCTCATTAAATATTAAAGTTTTAGATGCCTTCCAAATGTGACACACATGAAAAGCTTGATCGGAGAAGTGTGGGCACGCCCTAGCGTGGTGCACTGTCTATCTCATGGAAGCGTGAAGGATGAATGTGTGGGTATGCCCTAGTAGGGTGCATATTCATCATGTTGGTTTTGGGTCAGACTTAACAAGGTGACCTAGATGGGATCTAGCACCTACAGGCATGGAGGTGATCATGGCAAGGAGTTGCATATGAAATCTTTCAAGAGTTGCATATGATGCAATTGGCAAAAGTTTCCTACCTGGAAGATCTAAGTTGTGGGTGAAAGCCCTAGCTGGTCCATGACTCAGAGGATTTCAGGATCTTTCCCACTAGAAGATTGTACGCTGCAATCTTCCGAATTGATGGAGAGGGCTATCTATTTGAACAAAAATAGTGGGAGCGATAATTAATTAAAGTCCTAATTATATTGTCAACCTTTCAAATCAATCAAATAAGTTAAAATTGAGTTTTGGACTAAATTGCATATATTTCCTTTTATAGTACAAATGACAACAAACAACAATCACTTTTTGTTGCGATCGGTCCTTGAAAAGGATAAGCTGAATGAGACTAACTTCCATGACTGGTTTAGGACATTGAGAATTGTTCTCACTCAAGAGAGAAAGCTATATGTCCTGGATACTCCAGCTCTAGAGGAACCTGCTCCTACCGCACCAAAGGCAAAAAGGGATGCTTATAAGAAGCATTCTGATGATGCCATTGATGCAAAGTGTTTGATGTTGTGCTCCATGAACCACGAGTTGTAGAGACAACATGAGAACACAGGTGTCATTGAGATGATTCAACATCTCAAGAACATGCATGAAGATCAAGCATGGCAAGAGAGATATGATGTCTCCAGGGCGCTGTTCAAGTGTGTCATGACAAAAGGAGATCTAGTTTGACTTCACATGCTCAAAATGATTGGGTATGTGGAGACCTGACAAGACTGAGATTTCCCCTGAGCCAAGAGTTGGCTACTGACGTGATACTGCAATTGTTTCCAGAATCCTACAGTCAGTTTGTGATGAACTATAACATGAACAACTTTGACAAGCCATTGACAGAGTTGTTGGGCATGTTGAGGACAATCGAGACATAGATGAAGAAGGACAAGCCTAAGTTTGTGATGATGATCAACAACAAGAAAGACAAGTCCAAGCACAAGGGAAAAGGCAAGGATAAGAAAGGTTCTAATGCTAGCCAGCAGCCCAAGTCATCTTCAACTCTCAAGGCCAAGGGAGGTGTGACCAAGAGAGGCAATTGCCACCATTGTCAAAAAGCCAGGACATTGGAAAAGGAATTTTCCACTCTGTCTGGAAGAACTAAAGAAGGAGGCGACAAACGTCTCCACCTGAAGGTGTCATGAAATAAACTTGTAACACTTTTTTGAGGTATATGATACCAAGATATAAAGTGTAAAGCACCCAATAAATGGGGCTAATGTTGCTGTCATAGATAGGAGTACTTTAGTTTATTTTCATCCTCAAAGTCATGTAATAGAGTTATGAACTACTATTTCATATTTGCCAATAGATAGAAACACCTTAATTTTTGCATATTGTATGACAATGATGGCAATTAATAAAGTTGATGTTTCAATCTTTGTGGTGATGCCTTGTTTATCTTGTGGTACTTGGTATGCATAAGATAAAGTGATACCTAAAAGTTATTGATAACTCAAAATAATCATATTAGCATAAATCATGAGAAATTCATTTTTAGTTTCCATATGATGGATAAGCTAGACTCTTTTGGTTAGAGAACTAGTAAGAGACATGAATCTCGTGAACATGATAAATCAATCTTCACTAGTGGTATTGGGAGAATGATTATCCTATTAGGTATAATACATGTGATGTATTTACATACCTATTGGAGTTAATGCTAAGTACTTCAAACAGTGTTTAGAGAAATACCAATATGAATATCTTGAAATGTTCAAGAATATCATAGATGAAGTACGAATTTGGTAAAGTGTTAACTCTTAATGAGATCAATGAATGAAATACTTAGACCAAATATTTGAGAACCTTGTGAGTGATTATGATAGTGTATCATAGTGAGCTCGTGATTAAGGCATGGTGATGTCTAAATCAAGAAGGAGTCATACTCTAAGGAGTTAGAGGATGATTATAAAATAACTAAATTCTTCTTAAATAAAGAGTATCCTACACTAATAAAGGATTTTAAGAATCACAAAGGGTTGTGAGTTCTTATATCCTTGACAGATACACCTCGATTATCTATGTGATGAGTTGGTCATGTGATGAGTCAACTATCTAGATGAATATGAGGAACCAAATTTTGAGTTATGGTTTATGATCATTACATCCTAAATAAATTCCATGTGAACCATAAGGTATGACCTTGATGGTAGCACCCATTGGGATGAAATCCATAAGTGCGAATGAGTTTTAATTGTTAAGACACATGGATAACATTTTTAGAAGGATGATGCTTGTTGATTGTGACTTAATGACTAAGACATTTGGCATACGGATACTAAAACCGCATTCCTATGGGGAATAAAACAAGGATGTGCACGTGACACAACCTATAAGGTTTATGAATCCATTAATGCAAATGAAGTCTATAAGTTACAATGGACTAATCAATGTGATTGATTAAGTACAAGCAACTCGGAGTTGGATCTTTACTTTGATAATATAGTCAAAGGGTTTGACTGATATGACAAAGATAAAGAAGGGATCTGTGATTTAGTGGGAGTGTATTTGCATTCCACATGTTGATGTGAAATGGAAATGTTCTAGAATGGAAATCCAAAGTGGAAATTATCTTTAAGGAAGATAGAGATGTTTCTTATGTGATAGCAATAGAGATCTATAGAGACAGTTCTCAAAAAACTCTTGACCTAAAACGAGAGAGCATACATTAGCAATTTTTACTGAAGGGTTCAGTGTGCACAGATTCAGTGGGAGAAAACTTGTCCATGTTACATGGAATTAGTATCCCAAGGCCAAATGTCCAATTCTTATGAAGAATGGGAACATTAAGAATAGATATGGATCTATCATGTATGTAATCATCCCATTATCTTACATGTATGGACATGGCAAGAATAAAATGCATTCATCATCTTGTATCTAGGACATGACAATATGATGTGCTCATCTTGATAACTCGTATGTGGTACATGACGAGTGGATGTCTGTCTAGTTCCAGTAAGGGTTACTGGAATACCATAAGAACTTGATAAGTACTTGAGAATTACTAGTTCTATGGAAATAAGGAAGAGTTCACTGTAAAGAGTTACACTGATGTGAACTTCAGAAAAGGACATAAAATAAATCACAATATATAGATGAGATATATAAAATTGAATGTTTGTTGATAAATGGAAACATTCCAATAAAACCGTTTTAAAGGGAAATTCTGAGTATCCATGTGTTAGAGAACATTAGTGGATATTGTATGGATCTGGAAATTCATGAATTGAACTTATAGATATTCCGATCATTGATGACAAGTTAGGAGTGTTTGGTCATGCAATGTGGCTAAAGGTTAGCAAAGGAATACTAGATCGCATATTATGACAACTCCATCTCATACGTGTGACGTATAGCGAAGAGATGAGAGACATGCAGTTAATACCGATTTTGGCAAGGTGTTTCCATAACTCACTATGTTAGCACTAGAGCACAGTAACATGTCGGACATGTTTGAAAGTCACTATGAATATGATTCAAGGGTGATTGGCTCATAGTGCAAGTGGGAGTCTGTTGGTATGTATGCTCTGAGAACTAATCATGGGATGATTGGTGGGATACATTAAGATTGATTTGACAAGCATCAAAGGCAAGCTTCCCATTCTTTCTGGTTCAGTCATATGAGATAGTGATAGAATAGATTGAATGTCTAGAGAATGACAGTACTCAATGATGTATGCTTTCAGGTTCTGGACCTGAACGATGAGATCATATGAATGCTAAGAGTTTGTACATTCTTATTATGTCCCTAATTAGATGTCACTGTGGAAGGTAGATAGACAGCAATGACACACAAGACTAGATTGTGGTGTTGTTTGATGACAGAATCTCATTAGTCATGATATGGAGGTATCAAACCAAACACATAGGTACTTGTTAGAGAACAAGTATACCGGACAAACCCACCATGAGTTTGACACATGGAACCATGACATGGTAATCACAGTCAGTTCTCACAATGATGGTGGTGAGTGTGATTCTTTGACCTAAAATTACTACACTCAACACATGTTGTTGGGTACACCTTGACATCATCAAACGCAATCCTGAAACATGGGTTGTTATAAAGGTGATGATTGGGTGACTTTGACACATGGGGCTTTTGAGGGGTGAGTGATAGATAAGGGATTTGTCCCTCCTAAGGGAGTTTGATGTCCATGGCCACTTGATGAGTAGGATTGAGATAGGCATGTGCATGCATATGTGAATCAGTATGCGATATTGATGTCATACATATCTCCTCCAATCTACTATGAGATCAAGAAAGTGAATGAACGTTGACAATAAGATTGTTCCATGCCTCGAGTTCATTTGGGATATCACTGACAAATGAATTATACATTCACTGTAACCCCATTCACAGATTGTAGGATTGAAATTTGTTCTCCAACTTTCTATTTCACTTGGGTAGCACTGATGTGTGACTAGGCACCACTCTTTGCTTGTGAAGTCATAAGTGTTATAGACTTTCACTGCCAACGTCAAATGGACCTGCAGGGTCACACACAAAGGATTTAACCTGGAAAAGGAGTTTATCCACAAATGATGTTTAGATTGATTACTAAAGGAGTTTAGTAGTTCAATTAAACACTCAGTTGATTGATAGCTCAAAATCACAGTGTTCAAGGTGTTGGACCAATTGATTAGAGTATCAGATTGATTGAAACTGCAATTGACTGATTTTGCACAGTCTGCACTCCCAACCGATCGGCTCTGGTTGGTGAACCGATCGTCTCAAGTAGTGAGTCAATCAACTCATGTGTCAATGAAATGATCAGATCAATTGTTGTACTGGTCGATTCATGTGACCAACTGAGATCGTTTGGAAAGTCAGAAGACTATTTTGCAAATACAATTTGTTTCACTTGTATAAATTTGATTTGGACAAGGATTAGTATTTGATTAGTTGGAAACAAATATGAAAGTCAATTTGAGTTGGACCAGGACCAAGAATCAATCATCTTAGAAGTGAAATGATCAGCTCAGGTGCCCCAATCGATCGGTTGAGGTGTGAACCGATTAGCTCAGCTCCCCAACCGACCGTTTCAATGCATGAAATGATCAGTTCAGGTGGCGTAGTTGGTTGTTTTGTGAAATTTCTGGACCCTTCTACTCATGTTTAATCCCGCATTGCCCGAGGTAGAGAACCCTGTCCCATGACCCTCCTATATGTATAGGGGTATTGGGGGCTTCTCAAAGTACAACTCAGAATACCAGTTGCTCTGCAAAGTTGTCGTTCTCTCTAGTTGTGGTAACCGAGAGAGCCCGAGCAAGTGCTACCCAATAAGGGAGGCACAACAAGGGAAAGACAACTGCAGAAAGGCAACTGGTTGTAGGAGAGTGTGTCGGTGGGTAGTGCACCGATAGGAGGGTGTGACTCCTTCTGATTCCTTATGGGACAAGGAGATCAGAGTTCTAGGTGGTTTGTGTGGACTACTACAGAGGCGAGAGACTTCTACCACTCGGAGGACAACTGTCAATCCCAATAGTCCCGGTGAGACCAGGAGCTGCACAGACACCGTCCAAGACCGGAGGTGAAGACCACACAATCCGTGAGGTAACATCGCCAAGCAAGCCTTGGGATAAGGTATGTCTCTACAAACCATCCTTCCTATTGTATATACGTTGACGCGATTCCTTTATTCTAGGTTTGCGAGGAGAAATATTTTGTTTCTACTGCCTTCTCTGTCTCCCTTAAAACCCAACATAGACTATGTGATCTGCCCCTAATGAGACATTTACTTTCTCAACATTCTCAAGAATATCCCCTATTAGCCATTCATTTAGTAAATCACAATCCCAAGCATCTGCATCGGTTCAACATATCTCACTCGTAGGTCCACTAGCTCGTTAGGTATAGGCGTCTTTGTATGTTCTCATAGAAGTTGGCCTGATTTGACCTAGAAATCGTCTCATACATTCACATCCTTGACATTGAGAGCTATAAAAATAGAATTATCATTTACAAACTTCTTTCCTTTAAAACTTAACCTTCTAATCCTCAAAATTTTTGTCATCTCATTTGTTTTAAACATGTTGAGACCTTGATGAAGTCAAATTTATTGATGCACATTTAATAAGGTGGTACCAATTTTTTGATGCACATTTAAAAATTATCGTATTAGTGTACATAATGATGTACTCATAATAATTGATTAAAATCCATGAAACTTCAAGTAAGTGACTTGATCATGAGATCCTAATGGTCTCTAAGAACAATATTCTTTAAATATCCCTAGTCTAGTATCTCTGTGCATTAGACAACTGTAATACATGTTAGACTAGTATGCCTGGTGAATGATGACCATGTCTCATGGGTCATAAGTATTGGATATCAATTCAGACACATAGGTGCTTGTAATAGAACAAGTAAATAGGATAGAGCCGCCTTGAAAGTGATTCATGTACCATTATATGAAAGTCATAATCGACTCTCAAATGCGACAATGGTGTTGTGGTCCTTTAACCTGAAGTCACTACAATGGTTATATGAAATCATCATGCTTTGACACTTCTGAACGAAGTCTTGAAGAAGGTTTCCATAAAGGTAATGCCTAGGCCCACTGCCTAGGGATCTAGAAGAGTTTTAGGAATGGCTATTGGCCCCACAAACCACCACTAATCTTAACTGCATGCTTTGTCCTCACTCACGCACAAGTCAAGATCAACATCTCAACTAGTCACCCATCCAAGTATTACTCCAAGTTGAGTACGCTTAAATTTGGAGTTTTTAGTAATGTGCTCCCAGAAAAGGAGGTGCACCTTGGTGATATGGATAGGCCATTCATTCCTTTTAAGATCATTTTGTTTGAGGCATCAAATTCCGTGACATCACGATCTCCCCCATTAGACTCTAGACGTCCTCATCAAGGCTCCACTATATGCAATCATAATATTTCTCCATTCAATGCAAAGCCTAGAATGGCCCATGGACACCCATCTTCCAATCATGGAATACTAGCACAAGGGTGGCTACATCACCATGGATATCCTTTTTCAACATGCCTGGACAGCACGACACTAGATTGGCCTGCCACATGCCCATGTGGGCTCCACCTCATAGAGGGGTTATGCTTCTAATAACATTTGCAATTCCTAGGCCCACTAGACAAGGCTCTTGTAGAGTTTTTAGAATGAAGCATGGCCCTACAGACCACCATTGACCTTAACTATATGCTTTCTCCTCACTCACACACAAGCTGAAATCAATTTCCTAAATGGTCTCCCATCCTAGTACTACTCCAAGATGAACATGCTTAAATTTAGAGTTCTTAGTGATGGACTCCCTAAAAAGGAGATGCACCTTGATGATATGGGCTGTCCAATCATTCCTTTTAAGATTATTTTATCTGAGGCCTCAAACCTTTGGATGTTATAGGTTGGGTGATTGTGCGTGATAAGAATCATGATACACATTGTGAGTGATGTAGAAGGTATAATTTCCCTCCCATTTAATGGGAGAAATATCTAAGGCCTCTTGATTAGTGAGACTAGAGAAATACATGACCATGCTCATGTGATTTAGTTTATGATACTGGTCTCATATGTATCTTGCTAGTCTACTTAGAGATCAAAGAACTTAGATTGAATATAACAAGAGTGATGCATCCATGCCTTTAGTTCAATCAGGATATATGTGATAATAGGATTAATACAACATGGTTATACTAGTCATTTTTTTCATAGTATCCTGCGACTATACTACTACTTTAGTAGCAATAATGTGTATCTAGACATCGATCAGTGATTATAGGTCATAATTATATGAGTGACCCCATTGACAGTGTAGTATGGTGCCTACATGGTCACATACATAGAGATACATCGAAGAAAGGCTAGCCGAACCTTATTGTAATTGTTATATTAAATATAGCGACCTAAAAGTATGTTTTGTTGACATGAACAAAATATGAACTTAGAATTAAAAAAATAGGTTCCCATAATTCAAGGAGTTCACAACCTAGCCAAATAGGTTTTTAGAAATCCTAACTCTTTACACCTCTATATATATGATATGAGAGGAGGCCTTCAGGGTATGCACTCAAATTATCTCATTGTTGCCTCTAGGCTTGAGAAGTCCTAAGACAAACTTATAGATAGAAAGAGGGAGAGGTGAAGACTAGAACCTCTAGTTGTCTTCAAGCACTCATGTAAAATACCATGGTGATGAGATCACACATCACATTTATTATAGATGAGGATCTTCACTGATGGCACGTGAATCAAGGTGACGGTGGAATGATGCCATCCTTCACAATAGTGGATAACAATGTGATCTACTAGGCATGTAAAGTGAGGAGAAGGTCTCCCTGATAGAATGTCACTATTCACCACCTAGTATATGTATCTTGAGGAAGTGGATAAAGGAACTCCGCCACACTTGTGTAGGGAAAATTGGTGTGATCCCATATAATTGACTTTAGGGTCAATTATGGGGTCAACAGAGCCATCTCTATGACCTTAGGATATTTGCAAATCCCTGGAAGATTCCTAAGACCCACCACTTAGGCTTCGATTGGTTTTTTGTAATTGGTCTGAAAAACTTATGAACTAGAGTTCTATTAGTAGTTTTTCATGATTGGTTTTAAGTATCTGTTGGAACTCGAGTTCCATGACTTTAGGTGAGTTATGGACTTACATACAAAATACAGTTCCTGATATCCCTCTTAAAAAGAGTGGAAAATGAGTTCCAGAACAACTAACAACATTTTTATACAATTATATTCTTCATTTCTTCATAATGAAACATATATTATCTATGACTAGAAATGTAACAACCCTGTCTCCCTATAACCCCCAATTAAGGGTGACCAAAAGGTCAGAGCCGTTGTCCCAATTTTCCAGATCAATGGTTCGACAAATAATCAATGATTATTATTAAATTCTACCAAGACTATACTGAAAACTTGTAATAAAAATAAAACTTTGCATACCTTTATTTTAAAACTTGGATATCTAACTTCTATCCACCTCTAGACTCTATTCTAACTAATCCTCCTAGCACTTTATTTCTTAATTTCACAATATTCCACTTTACTATTTGTCCTTTTGAATTTTTACCTAAAACGCCAACAAACAAAATGTCAGTCAGCATAAATGAATATGTCGGTATGTGGAGGAAACAATAATCAGGAAATTATCTGCAACAACATATTGCAAGTAATTATGGTTTAGCAAGCAAAATTTACATCTTAAACATAACTACTCAATCCATACATACCCTAACCTCTGTGTTGTCTCTACAGTGGACCTGGATACTACCTCTCATATGGTAGATCCCAACTGACCCCCATGATCCTACCTAATAGGTACATCAATACCTAGGTTCGAAGAGTCACATGGCACTACCCATAGGTAGCCCAATCACTAACTCATGATATGCTAAAGAGTCGCATGGCATTACCCATAGGTAGCCCAATCCCTGACTCATGATCACCTGATGGTCCTACCTAACCGGTAGACCATGTACTAGGTCATCCTTTTCATCATTAGCAAAGCCACAGAGGAGGACCAGGATCTGAGCTAGTCATGTACACATACTTATGGTGATAGCCACAGTCACTTTATAGTTGCATGAAATAAAAGTCATCAAACAGTTATTTCCAAGAAACCGATAAAACATTCAGGAATCATCATGAAACTAAAGCGATTTAACCATAAGAGTAACCACACACCTGATCCAGAGAACTTGATGTCCAATCAATAATATTCAAGAATAATCAAACAAGCTATCATCAATATCCTGAAATCAATGCATAACATCCAAGTGTCATTGTTTTATTCAAAACATTCTCAAGATTGACTTGGATTCCACTTTAGGATTTCTAGGCCAACTTTAGGTTTTTATTAGGGTTTTATCCTCCATAATTCACTTATTACTTTTAATGCCCTTTTGGTCAACAAACCCTAATTTCAACATCATAGGCACAATTGAATGTCAATTAAGTCTAATATGCCTCTTTTACACTAACTACCATCTTTATCCTTTTAAGTCATGTCAAGATCATTAGGCCCTATTATCATTTTTGGTTTCTTTCAAATTTATAACTCATATATATATATATAGTTCAATTCATATATGAACTCTATTTATCACTAATTCCACATTTTATCCATTAGAAAACCCTAATTACCATACTAAGGGTATTTATCCACTATTTCGAATTTTTATACTTAAAATAGCTTAGAATCACCAAATCTCAGTTCTATCCATGGATTTGATCAATTAAAGCCATTAAGAATCATAAATACTAGCATTAGGGTTTCAAGGCCCATCAAAGCTTATTTATGTACATGGAACCCTAAATTAATCAAACTATGCATAAAGATTATCCTTTTGGATCTAATGTGTCCTTTTCATAATCAACACGTAAATATCAACTTTAAACAACCATATACCTTCCCAAATCATTAATCATCAAAGATTAGGATTTTTCATTAATTAAACCATTAAAGATAGAATATTTACATACTTTTTGAATTGCAAGTAGAATTAGGCTTCAAATATAATTTCTTTGTGTTCCTCTCATTCTGGGGATCAATTTTCACACATTAACTTTATTCATCGGTGCTTCCTATCAAAAGTTATGATTTTTGCAAGAAAAGACTTTAACTTGAATTATCTATTATTTTTAGAAAAAATGTTGGCCGTTGGATCGATGATCCGCTGGATCCAACGATTCTCAGCTACACGCCTCACCCGCGATCAAAACAACTAAAGGGCAGCATTGCCCTTACCTGCACTGAAGGGAAGTTCGGGTATTTTGGTAAAACACCAATTGACTGTCTTCAACCTCCGTTCACTGCTCCTTGCGAATAGATGGTCAACCTGATGGTTGACTCTACCCCCTGTTGCACCTACACATGAACTGAGACCACCAGTAGCTCCACCTAGATCTCACGAACTCGACGAGCTCTTCAACGGATGTAGGTGGATCTCCTATCACTAGGGCAACTCTTCCTATCTCCGGTGACAACTTCTTCAAGGCGAAGGTGCAGATCACGACCAAAGTGCCAATTAGAGGCACACGCATGATCGTGGGCTTTGTCTGGTCTCATGAAGGTTTCTTAGGAGTTTGCTGGTGTCGTGAGTCACCCCCCCTCTTATATAGGGTATCCATTGCCCACTTTGAGAAGTGAGGATTCCCTGTTCTCACCATGAAACTCCCCAAAACCCAGGGTTGTTCGATCCGTCCAAGACTCCCAAACTTGATGGGCAAGATTCCAAGTTCACTCGTGCATTAAATCACGAGAAAAATGCTTTGGAAGATCCTTTCCTCTGTTTTCCACTTTCCTAATCTATCACGATCTAGGAGACAAAGGGATCATCGTTGGATCTGAATCCAACGACCCGCAATGCCCGTGACATGCGCATGGGTTGGGCCCAAGATTCCTATTCCAAATAAAATTGGGACGTTTAATGCAAATCGATGGTTATTATTTCACTTTAAACAAACTCATAAAATCAATAACTCTCTCCTCATTTATGTTTTTTCAATAAAATTTTAGGAGAAAGTCTATTATGACTTAATCTACCATTGTATGAAGTTTGAGACCAAAACTCAAAAGGAAAAACCCTTTTTCTTCATATGCAAGTCAAGTACCTATAAGACGCATATTATGTATTAAAACACCTATTTTCTCTTTCCTCATTTCTTATTTTCTCTATTTGAATTCCTTTTACCACTAGAAACTATGTGGACACGAAATCTCATTCAGGATGGTGTTTCGTGTACTTCAATATTTTCTCATTTTTCTTCTTACTAAATCAATATTTAATTGATCTTTTCTCTTTCTTCACCTATTATCTTTGCAACTTGGATTCCTTGGAACCCAAGGAACCCAAAAGGCATGATATCCATCTTTGAAGGATAATTCCTAGACTTCTAGATGCCTCTACATCTTTCCTTTTCCATTATTTAATTATTCATTTAGTAATTGAATTTCCTTTTCTTTTCCTTGTTATTGGGCCCAATAGACAATAAAGCCCACAAAGCAACCAACAAGGCTATTGTAAATGAAATTCATTCATTCTAAATCAAATCACACCATCATTTGTCAATATACCTTTATTAAGAGAAATTGCATTTCTCACTAAAAGAACCCAAAATTGGGGTTGTAACATCCTTCCCCTCTTATAGGAATTTTGCCCTCAAAATTCCATCAAACATACAAACAAGCAGGATAAGACTTCCTCATGTCCATCATGGCTCCTATGTGGCTTTACCCTCTCCATGGTGCTTCCCAAGAACCTTCATCATCTCATATTTTTACTCCTGAGCTCTCTCTCACCTTGGTATCTCGTACCCTTATAGGTGACTCAGGGTAAGTTAGCCTCCCTTGGGAGCTCACTAGGTTCATTGCTTAGCCCATGGCTCGGCTACCTCACATAGTTCTCTAGATCGGACTCATGGAACACATCATACATTGTGTTATCCTGAGGGGTAAGGCTAAACATAACAATCTCCACAAATCCATCCCAAATGGACCCATGTATTGGGGACTCATCTTTCTCAGCTATAGCTCAGAGGGGTCAGATTTTCATATCACATATTCTCCCATAGTGAATTGCGTGTCAGTCTGCTTCACATCAAATCACGACTCATGTCACCCTAGGGCTCTCTCAGCCATCGTATGATCAAAGCGACTTCATTTGCACATACTGTGGTCTTTTTCTGACCTTCACAAGGTCCCTTCACCAACATCATCGTAATGAAGTGGTGACCGACGCAACCTCCCTTATAGAGCTTCTTTATATCCTAATACTGGCTATGGTGGTTAACATCACAACTTTCATAGGACAAGAACTGTCTCCATGTATCACCATGAATGAGCACACATGCTCCCTTCAGACCCTCTAGTCTGGATCATACTACTCATCAGTTAGGGGTGATAAGTTGTACTAGCATCGAGTTCTTCATGTACCTACTTCCACCACATGGAAGTGAATCTTTAGGTCATACTCAAGAGCCTTTGAACTCGTATCATGGTGTAGTTGAACCATCTCTCTCTCTTATATGTAGTTCAACTGGATCTGTCCCATGACAATACTCTCTCTTTCTCTTAGATCATGTCATCTAGGTAAGGCGATCTACCATAACCCATATTACATCCTGACCTTCCTCGGTCCAGGGAGACTTACCACAACATCCATAGTGATGAACTCCCATTCCCCCTCGGGGACTCTTTATCCTCTATATCAAGTCATTGGGTTACTGGTGTTCCTCCTTCACCTCTTGTCATGCATGGTGACATGCCACATGCAACTTCATCTTAGGCATCCAAAGTACTATTGCCACTTACTATCTTAATAGTATCATGGTGTATGGTGAACTTAAAATCATGATCTCCTATATGTCATGATTCCTTAAGGTTGATTCTTCAGAAACCCTAAAACATTCTAGTCATGGGTTTCATCACCTTCTTTTCCAAATAAGTGCATCTGAGGTTCTATCACCATCCTTCTATCACAACAAGCCCTAGGTTGGCTAACCAAGAAACCACTAACTTAGTTAACATATCTCATCATATCTGAGTGTTAGCCAAACATATCTCACCACTTAGGGTTCACCTAACTACCTAGACTAGGCAGCTGCATCTCAACAAGAGCATCCATTACCACCTTTCATATTCATGTGTTAGGTAATGTTGAAGACATACACCTCCATGTATTCCACTTATTATCTCATCTCGGACTCTAAGTCTATCTTCATAAAAAAATCTCTGAGCTCATCCTCTTGGTTATCAAACTCAACCTTGTATAACTCATAAATTCCAAACAGATCATGATAAGAACATCCTTATAAGATGACTACCCCAATTCTCTTCATGCTTGTAAGCCATCCACACATCGTACACTCCATAAGGGTATGCTATTATCTCTATCTTCATGCATCATAGCAACGTTTCCACTCACATCATCTTTACCCTTAGTGTATGGCATGCATACTGTCCTATCTCTCACTCCCATAACAAGAGGAAATAAGCATTTGGCTATAGTCCAAATACAGAGTTCTTCCCATTCCAACAGTAGATATGGTACATCCCACATCACCAGTACACCTTCAAGTCTAACTGGAAACGTGCATCACATGTCTCTACATCATGAACATCTCGATATCAAGGTTACTTCCATGGAAAACTAGTCTCGAAACCACTTGGGTCATCATACCATCCTTGGTCATCTCCTCTAGGTCTATAGGGTGCTGACACTTTTGGGGTCATCCCTCTTCCCTTACGCATCCAGAGAGTGCCTTCCTCATATGTCCTTTGGGTCCTATGAGTTCATGAAGGTGATCAATCTCATAACCCATGGCCCTCAGACAATGATAGTTTTTACTTCCCGACCCTATGGTCATGTGTAACTAGGGAATTAGGAAACTCCTACTCCCATCGATCTTATCCCTACCTGACCCTAGGATAGACTTAGGATCCTAAAATAGTACATATACAGCATGAAACCTTACCCAAGTTTCCATCATCTCTCTCGGCATTTGTGGTCTGACTTACATCCTTTTGTATGGATCATGGTGACCTATCTACCTCAGTCATGCCCCATACTGGTTACCTCCATGGTAACACATCCACATGTACTTAGAGATGGTTATCTATGGGTCTACAGGTTCATTCTTATACTATGTACTCTCCACTTAGCTTCTCAAGATCCTATGATACCTCTTTAGGTTAGCTTAAACCCAACAAAAGTTGTACATACCCTACAGAAGGGTCCCTCTCCCAGGATGGGAGGGAACTACATCTTGATAGAAACAAAGGTCACAAACGTCTCTATGTCTAAGGTTTATATCCACATGAGCATGCTTATCCCTAGCAAGATACTAAGGCACATAGCTAACAAACAAACCACCTTCTAAACCATACTAGGCCTCCATGGTAGGTCATACTTGTTCTCAATCCTCAATATTGGACCAAGATCATACCTTCCCATGTCACCAACTTATATGTGAGGGGTTCATCAAACATACACCTTAATCCAAGGGGTTTCCCTTTCCTCTAAACATGAGGGGTGCCATTCTCCCATGAGTAGGAACTCAAACATCCGTGTGAGCATCAGGTGCACTAGGAACTACTACTTCCCCTCTTATAGGTCTAGGAACCCTAGGTTCACCTCTTATGCAAGAGTTGTCCAACTATATGCTCAACATTCTAACAACAAACTAAGCATGTACAAGGTGCATCATGCACGTCCTATTATCCTTCCACTTAAACAACACCTCAGAGTCGATTCCTCCTCAAGGACAACCAACTAGGTATAAGACCTTACAACTTCTTACTAAACCTCCTTAGGGTTTAAGGAACTCTTCCTCCTATCCCTAGTAGGTAAGCACCTATATCATCTGCACATAGGTACCAACATCCTCATCTTTACTTCTAAGGTTTGGTTCCTCTAAAGGAAACCAAGATACCAAAACCCTCCAGGGGTCATGCACGAGGCAACCGCAACCATCCACTTAGGTCACAACATACCCAACTTCTTAGGGTTCCTCATATCCCAGATTCTAAGCTTCCAACCTTCTTATTTGGGTTTTGCTCTCTCTCTAGAGATAACCCTACACACAACCTTGCCATCGAAGGTTTTCTCTCTAAATGGGTGGATCAAGCTCACATGCATACACTTACATGGGTGATACCTACGTTCGCTCGAGTTATCTATGGCTCTTTATGCTTAGCTCATAATCTATCCAACATGCCCTTCTGGCCTGGGTTTCGACCTACTACCAGCACTTACTAATGTACTCTAGGTGCATACTATGCCCTACTCATATCAGCCCATAGGGTTTCTATAAGGTCATCACTAACCTCATCAAAGAAGGAGTTATCCTTCACCCTAACATGAACGACCCTTCCTAGGGTTGGGTCGCCAAAGGTACCAGGTCAGCCAACTTCACATGGCTCACACTATCATAGGGATTCAAAACCAACATCATGTCAACCCACACACAAGGTCGACCATGACTTCCATCTCATCATGCCATCTCTCTCTCTAACCACTACTTAGGGTTAGGGTTAGCATCATCCTCAGAGGATGTGCCAGGTTTCTACCTTTAATGCAGGTCTCTTCCTCCAAGACCAACTCTACTTCATCCTCCTGACAAGAAGGTCTAACCTCAGGTCTCTCCTGAGGGCATGACAACACATGTCATACGACCTAAGCATGCAACTATTCTTTAGTGTATGCTTAAACTATTAAGCTTATGTCCATGACATCTTATTTACATGCTTTTTCATTAATTTGATGGAGGATTCCTTAACCTTATCATACATACCCTGACCTCAAGAGGGTGAGGAAGAGAGAGAAAAACCCTAAACCTCATAATCTTAATAGAATTAGGGTTGAGAAGGGACGAAAATAGATGAGAGAGTACTAAAGGTATCTTATTTCGAGTCAGATCCTAAGACATTGGCCAAGCAGTCACACAGATCTAGGAGTCCTCATATTCTAACTAGCGGTGCAGAGGAAAATATTGCCATCCCCCGGATGTGATCCTTTTCTAGACAACTCTGTCTTTCGGAAAATCCTCTAATAACTCCCTCGGTTCTATGAAATTTTTAAAATTTAATCATTACTAAAGATTAAGTGAGGAACCAATGCTCTGATACCAAATGTAACAACCCCGCCTCCCAATAACCCCCAATTAAGGGAGACCAAAAGGTCAGAGCAGTTATCCGAATTTTTCGGATCAATGGTTCAACAAATAATCAATGATAATTATTAAATTCTACCAAGACTATAATGAAAAGTTGTAATAAAAATAAAACTTTTCATACCCTTTTTTTAAACTTGGATATCTAACTTATATCCACCTCTGGACTCTATTCTAATCCTCCTAGCACTTTATTTCTTAATTTCACAATATGCCACTTTACTATTTGTCCTTTTCAATTTGTACCTAAAATGCCGACAAACAAAATGTTGGTCAGCATAAATGAATATACTGGTATGTGAGGGAAACAATAATCATGCAATTATCTATAACAACATATTGAAAGCAATTATGGTTTAGCAAGCAAACTTTACATCTTAAACATAACTACTCAATCCATGCATACCCTAACATCTGCGTTGTCCCTACAGTGGACCTGGATACTACCTCTCATATCGTAGATCCCAACTGACCCCCATGATCCTACCTAATAGGTAGATCAATACCTAGGGTCGAAGAGTCGCATGGCACTACCCATAGGTAGCCCAATCACTAACTCATGACATGCTAAAGAGTCGCATGGCACTACCCATAGGTAGCCCAATACCTGACTCATGATAACCTGATGGTCCTACCTAACGGGTAGACCATGTACTAGGTCATCCTTTTCATCATTAGCAAAGCCACAAGGGAGGACCAGGATCTAAGCTAGTCATGTACACATACTTATGGTGATAGCCATAGTCACTTTATAGTTGCATGAAATAAAAGTCATCCAAGCATTTATTTCCAAGCAACTGATACAACATTCGGGAATTGCCATGAAACTAAAGTGATTTAACCATAAGCGTAACCGCATACCTGATCCAGAGCAACTTGATGTCCAATAAATAATATTCAAGAACAATCAAACAAGTAATAAACAATATCCTGAAATCAATGCATAACATCCAAGTGTCATTGTTTTATTCAAAACATTCTCAAGATTGACTTGGATTCCACTTTAGGATTTCTAGGCCAACTTTAGGGTTTTATTAGGGTTTTAGCCTCCATAATGCATTTATTACTTTTAATGCCCTTTTGGTCCACAAACCCTAATTTCAACATCATAGGCACAATTGAATGATAATTAAGTCTAATATGCCTCTTTTACACTAACTACCATCTTTATCCTTTTAAGTCATGTCAAGATCATTAGGCCCAATCATCATTTTAGGTTTCTTTCAAATTGACAACTCATATTCATAGTTCAATTCATATATGAACTCGGTTTATACCTAATTCCACATTTTATCCATTAGAAAACCCTAATTACCATACCAAGGGTATTTGTCCACAATTCTGAATTTTTATACTTAAAATAGCTTAGAATCATAAAATCTCAGTTCTATCCATGGATTCGATCAATTAAAGCCATTAAGAATCATAATTACTAACATTAGGGTTTCAAGGCCCATTAAAGCTTATTTATGTACATGGAACCCTAAATTAATGAAACTATGCATAAATATTATCCTTTTGGATCGAATGTGTCCTTTGTATATTCAATAGGTAACTTTCAACTTTAAACATCCATATAACCCTTCCCAAATCATTAATCATCAAATATTAGGGTTTATCATTAATTAAACCATTAAAGATAGAATCTTTACATTTTTTGAATTGCAAGCATAATTAGGCTTCAAATATAATTTCTTTGTGTTCCTCTCGTTCTGAGGATCAATTTTCATATATTAACTTTATTCATCGGTACTTCCTATCAAAAGTTATGATTTTTGCAAGAAAAGACATTAACTTGAATTATCTATTATTTTTATAAAAAACATTGGTCGTTGGATCGATGATCCGCTGGATCCAATGATTCTCAGCTACGTGCCTCACCCGCAATCAAAACAACTAAAGGACAACATTTCCCTTACCTGCACTGAAGGGAAGTCATGGTATTTTGGTAAAACACAAATTGATTGTCTTCAACCTTCATTCGCTGCTCCTTGCGAACAGATGGACAACCTGATGGTTGACTCTACCCCCAGTTGCACCTACACACGAACTGAGACCACCAGTAGCTCCGCCTCAATCTCACGAACTCGACGAGCCCTTCAACGGACGTAGTGGCTCTCCTATCACCAGGGCAACTCTACCTATCTCCGACGATAGCTGCTTCAAGGCGAAGGTGCAGATCACGACCAAAGTGCCAATTGGAGGCACAAGCATGATCGTAAACTTCGTCCAGTCTCGCTAAGGTTGCTTGGGAGTTTGCTGGTGTCGTGAGTCACCCCCCTATATCGGGTATCCATTGCCCACCCTAAGAATTGGGGATTCCCTATTCTCACCACAAAACCCCCCGATACCCAGGGTTGTTCGATCCGTCCAAAACTCCCGAACTTGATGAGCAAGTTTCCAAGTTCATTCGTGCATTAAATTGCAAGAAAAACACTTTGGAAGATCCTTTCCTCTGTTCGCCACTTTCCTAATCTATCACGAGCTGGGAGACAAAGGGATCATCATTGGATCTGAATCCAACGACCCGCAATGCACATGACATGCCCATGGGTTGGGCCCAATATTCCTATTCCAAATAAAATTGTGACATTTAATGCAAATCGATGCTTATTCTTTCACTTTAAGCAAACTCATAAAATCAATAACTCTCTCCTCGTTTATCCTTTTTCAATAAAATTTTAGGAGAAAGTCTATTATAACTTAATATACCATTGTATGAAGTTTGAGACCAAAACTCGAAAGGAAAAACCCTTTTTCTTCATATGCAAGTCAAGTACCTATAAGGCACATATTATGTATTAAAACACCTATTTTCTCTTTCCTCTTTTCCTATTTTCTCTATTTGAATTCCTTTTACCATTAGAAACTATGTGGACACGACATCTCATTCAAGATGGACCCATTATCCATATTTCCACATGTTTCTTGTATTTCATTATTATCTCATATTTTCTTCTTACTAAATCAATATTTAATTGATCTTTTCTCTTTCTTCACCTATTATCTTTGCAACTTGGGTTCCTTGGAACCCAAGGAACCCAAAAGGCACGAAATCCATCTTTGAAGGATAATTCCGAGCCTTGTAGATGCCTCTACATCTTTCTTTTCTCCATTATTTAATTATTCATTTACTAATTGAATTTCCTTTTCTTTTCCTTGTTATTGGGCCCAATAGCCAATAAAGCCCAAAAAGCAACCAACAAGGCTATTGTAAACGAAATTCATTCATTCTAAATCAAATCACACCATCATTTTTCAATATACCATTATTAAGAGAAATTGCATTTCTCACTAAAAGAAACCAAAATTGGGGTTGTAACAAGAAATGTTAGCGGTATGAATATGATTTATTTCCAAAACCATAAAATAATATGAAAAAATACTATACTTCATAATCTTACTATGTAAAACATTTTACACTATAACCACCATTAGTAGTGTAGTTTATATATTAAAAAAAAGAAAACTATGAAAAAATAACACGTCACACCATGTGAAAATTTGATTTATCTAACATATTGTTATTCTTCATATTTATACAATATGATGTCAAAAATAATAATTAACAATAGATATGGCAAAAAATACAATAAAATTAATATACTATTGTGTTAAACAATGATGAATCAAATGCAGATATTATTGTAAAACTTTGTAAATACAAAGTGAAATAAAAATATTGTAATGTGATTTTAGTTACATTACAATATTTTTTTCACTTTGTGCATACAAAGTGAAACAAAAAATTGTATTGTGATTTTAATCACATTATAAATTTTTTCACTTTGTTGTGTCGTGATTTTAATCAGATTTTAATATTTTTTTCACTTTGTACATACTACGTAAAATAAAAATATTATAATGTGACTTTAATCACAATGTTTTTATTAGAAATAGTTATACCACACTAAAATACTTTTAAAAAGAGAAACATCTGTACTATGACCACTTGTTGAAGTTATTATGGTAAAACATTATTATGGTTATTCACAAATGTGACTCTTTTTATGTCTTTACCATCATTATTTATTACATATTACATGGTAAAAATTAACATTATTTTTTAATGAATTCCATATGTACACTTACAAACAAACCAATCACATGGAAGTGAATAGTACTTAAGTTCTAGAAACTGAACTACAGTTCCCCAAAAATGAGTTACACATAACTTATGACTTACACCAAACCAATCAGAGCCTTATAGTAGACAATGGATCTTCATGATTAGACAGTGAAAACCATTTTTCTAAACAATTCCTAAGCCAACTCCTAGAGTGCTAGAAACCCCAAAAAGGAGTTTTGATTGCTAATCCAGTGAGATTCAAGATAGGATTAGATTAAAGGGTCCATATCTACCCAAGCGTTACAAGTTCAATTGTTGGAACCTCTTCCACGACAAGGTATAAACTTGTAAACCCTAATACGGTATTGTTTCTTTAGATGGATCATGCTCAAAAGATTCTTGGTAAAACTATATTCTATTGTGTTCTCACTCCCTAGTCTCCTACACTGTGCTAGTCTTCATGGAACTTGGAGTAATAAAAACATCAACAAAAATGTAGGCTTTACAAAATATAGAGAGATCCTATTTTAAATAGAGTGTATAATTCTTGGTCTTTGTTTTGGTCACCAATGAATTAATTATAGAATATGTGATATCTTTGGCATAGTAGAAGATGCATTGCCAATGGGCCATCTTACTGGGATGACTGAAGTCATTGCACACCTTCTAGAAATGCTAATAGATGATGATTGAGACAATGGAGGTTGTAGTATTGTGGTGTGCAACTTTATTAAAATTTGAGATCCACTCGTCTTTATTTTGACCTTGCATAGTTTGCCACTAGTGGAAGGAATCCCAAATTGTCTTAATGAGGCTGTAGTCAAGAAGAGAATTAGATAATGTGTCCTCACCACTTCCACAGACTAGGAAATTTGAAGTAATTGGATGTGCTAGTGTTGTTTCTCCCAACTCATTGGGAGGGCTTTATGTTGCATAACCCAGAGGAATAATTTGACATGTTTGGGAATCTTGAAATGCCAAATCTCTTTCTAGTTTCCTGGAGTCGATATTTCCTTTATTTCTCAACACCGCCTATACAAATTTGCAGTAGGGATCCATGGAATATATGAGGACAAATCCAATGGTCTTCCTCCTATAGTGGAAGGATATGTCCAATGGAGTGCCATGCCACCTAGGGAATATATTCACAGATACAATATTGATCCCTTTGTCCTTCTGGGTTTATCTTTGATCAAACTTGTAGATCTTCTAGTCCTCGGGGTATTATGATATTTTGTTCAATCTTAGTGACTAGAAACCAAGTTAAACACATGTTCGTCCAAAAGTTTGGTTTAAGGCCATTATTGATATCTTTAGAGCATTTCTCCTTGAGAATGGGGAGTTTCTTTTAATTAAAAGCCCAAGTTAAACAACACAAAATACCACCCAAATACATTTCTTAGACAAGATATTGACCCAGGTGGTATTCTTATTATTTAGGAAGTCCCACGTATTCTTCAACATGAGGGATAGGTTTTGGTATCTCACTTCCTTGATCAATGGTTGCTGATGTCCTTACTCCAGGTGAATTTTTTCCAATATCTCTATGACACTTTTCTATCATTGTTGTTGAACCATATAAACTTCATTACATACTAGTTGATATCATCACACATCATTGGTGATAGGCTAAATATTTGCATTATGTAGTGAGGTATAACTTGGAGGGTGGACTTTACAAGGGATATTGATTATATCCAATTTGGTGGATAATATATGCCTTACTTTATCCATATTTTTTCACTATTTAGGTAAATCCACATTCACTTCCCTCCTGCCTTGCATATACTCCCGTTACCCTATTTTTGACAGTGATGATGACGTCAATTATAGGAAAGCAAAGGATTGGAAGCTCGATTATCAAAAGAAGAGCCACCACCAAATGAAAACTGATGTTCTCTTTGTATTCATCGGTCCATCACCACTGGATGTTACCTAGAATCACCCTTCCGCACCATCAATCAATGGATGCGGAAACTTATCACTCGTAGGCACCCCTGCGAGCATCTGTCAGTGGTATACCTACGACCATCAACCGATGGCACACCCACTATCATCATTGAAAGATGTGTTTGTACTCATTAGTCAATGACATGTCTGCGTCCATCAGTCGATGGCCCATTTGTGAGTATCTACCAGTGATGCCCATATGCCCGCTAGCTAATGGCATGTATGTGCTAATCAATTGATGGTGCCCCCTCTATCATCTTCTGGTGGAACCCCTACGAGCACCAGTCGGAGGTGTGTCAGCATTCATCAAACAATGGTGAGCCCACTACTGACAGTCAATGGTAGTTCTGATAGGTAGTGTACTTGGTACTATTAAGGACGTGCCCCGAGGGTGAGTACTTGGGAGGATTGGGGCATAAATAAAGGACCCTAGGCTGATGCCTATAAATAGGAGACGACCAACTATGTAAGGGGGGTCATGCACATTGCCTCTAAGCTAGTGCTACTGACCGGATGTGGAGCCGCCAAACGAAGAAGATGCCCTCGACTAATCCCCATTGCTATCAGTTGATAGGAACAACAAATGAGAGTCCATATCCCCTACTCCCAAACCTCTTCCTGCTCACCCTTTCCCTCTATAACGTCCCAGGATTTTAGGCCTTGGATAAGACAATCTTAAAAGGAATGATTGGACTACCCATATCACCAAGGTGCACCTCTTTTTCTGGGAGCCCATCACTAAGAACTCCATACTTAAGCGTGCTCAGCTTGGAGTAGTACTGGGATGGGTGACCTATCGGGAAGTTGATCCTGGCATGCGTGTGAGTGAGGACAAAGTGCGCAGTTAAGGCTAGTGGTGGTCTGTGGGGACAGTCGTCATTCCTTAAACTCTACTAGAGACTTGGGCAGTGGGCTCGAGCGTTAAAAATGGTATCAGAGCCAATTCCCCTCCAGTAGGTAGGGCCCACATGGGCCTATGGCATTCCAGTCTTTGAGCCGTGTGGTCCATGCATGTTGGAAAGGGCTATCTGAGTTGATGGAGCCGCCCATGTGTTGGTAGTGTCCAGGCATGTTGGAAAGAGCTATCTGAGTTGATGGAGCCGCCCTTGCATTGGTAAACATGATTGGGAGCTGGGTGTACATGGGACATTTGGGTCTACACTGAAATGGGGAAAGATTATGAGGTCATATAGTTGAGCCTTGATGAGGACGTCAAGAGTCTAAGTGGGGGAGATTGTAACGTCCCAGGATTTGAGGCCTTGGATAAGATAATCTTAAAAGGAATGATTGGCCTACCCATATCACCAAGGTGCACCTCCTTTTCTGGGAGCCCATCACTAAGAACTCCATAGTTAAGCGTGCTCATCTTGGAGTAGTACTAGGATGGGTGACCTGTTGGGAAGTTGATCCTAGCATGCGCGTGAGTGAGGACAAAGCGCACAGTTAAGGCTAGTGGTGGTCTGTGGGGATAGTCGTCATTACTTAAACTCTACTAGAGCCTTGGGAAGTGGGCTCGGGAGTTACACCCTCTTTCGGAGTCCCTCTTTCGATAGAAAGAGGAAGAAGGAGAGGAGATCGCTAGGACTATTGCTTCAGTCCATGAGCAATAGAACCAGGCCAACGGTTGTGGCCATCATATTCTCACCATCAGTGTATCCCCTGGTCCCCTGCCTTCGACTTTCTTTACCTTTTTTCTCTATATCTTCCTTCCTACAACTCTCCATGTGTCCATCCTTTTGTAAATATGAAATGCTACTCCTGAGAGTCAGTGGCCCAACTCATTTCTTGGGTTGGGAGTAGCCACTAAGGCTCACCCAACATGTATATACTTGCATCCCTTCAAATATAAATATTTTTAGCAACAATTATCTCTATACTCTTGTCCTTAAATGCTTCGCTTGCATGATTAGCTACCATCTTGTGATGTATGATTGTTAATGTATCGATAGAGTAGTAGTAATCTCATCTAAGTGTTATGGAGTTGCATGAGTTCATGAAAATATTGGAATTCTAAATCTAATGATCATATAATTTGCTTTGTGATTGTTTGTTTGTCATCTCAAGAGATATAACCTTATAATCTTGATCAATACTAAGCTTAAGAGATGAGGAAATAAACATATATGATGATTTCTTGTAATCTTAGTAAGGGTATACAAAGGGTTGTGAGTATTTAATGTTGGTGAGAGATCATAGTAGGTGAAACCTGATCCAAGTTCCCATCCCAAAAAATCTGATTCATGCTGATTATTTCCCCAGCTTACGAAGAGATTTTGGCGAAATTGCCGTTGTGAGTATTTCATGTTGGTGAGAGATCATAGTAGGTGAAACCTGATCCAAGTTCCCATCCATACTTTGGTTACATATTTCTTATTTGATCTTATCCTCTAGGTTTGTTTCTTTTCCTTTGCTATTATTATTTTGTTTGTAGTGACATTGTTCCTTAGGGAGCACCATCCTAAATTACCTCTTTGTTTGGTGTATTTGGGTCTAAGGCTCTACATTCCTAACACTTACCAACCTTGTCATAGGGTTAAACCTTGATCTACTACATCTGACTCCATATAATGGTTGTGGGGGCCTGAGTGTCAGGTTATAAATCTAAGAGTCTGACTACTCTAGATCCGCTCCATTTTGTACATGTGATTTAGGTCAGTCAACTTTTTGGATTCGTTGTCAAGGACAAGGCAAAATAGTTCTGTTAAGAACTCGAGTCTACTTATTATACACCTATTCCTCAAGCTTAGCAATAAGCTTGATTGCACAAAAACTCAAATTGTGCTACATCTAGATTGCTTAGAATATTTTATTTTACACATCTAGTTTTCTAACCTAATTGTGTGAACTATTTAGGTATCCTGAAGGGAAGAAAATTTAATCAACACCTCACTCCATATTCAAGACAACATTCCACCTCATAGAGAAAGTAGTCTTACTGGGGAAGATCAGAATGCAAGAGTCCAACATAATCGTCCACCTCCGGAAACCGAAGAAGATCATGAAGAGCAACAAGAAGACTATCGCGAAGAGTGACATGAAGTGGAGTGGTACCATCATGAGCACCACCACCATCATAGTAGAAGAAACATAAGGAATCATTGTAAGAATGACAACCATAGAAACTATGAAGAAGATGGCGAAGAATATAAAATGCTCAGAGAGTTGATTGAAACTAGAGCTAATAAATACAGATGCCTAACAGTTATCCCACAATTTGATGCATCTAATTTTGAAATGAAACCTACAGTCATCTCGATGATCCAAAACAAACCTTTCCAGAGGAATTCAAAGAATGAGAATCCTTACCATCATGTTGACACTTTGAAAAATATCTGTGACACTATCAAGATGAGGGGAGTACCTCAAGAAGTTATATAGTGTAAAAGATTCATCTTCTCTTTAGAGCACAAAGCTTTGTCCTGGTATCTTAATATACCTCACAAATCCCATGATGGATGGAGGCCTCTTGCTGATGCATTCATCACTAGGATCTATCCCACTGAGAAAACTATTTGAAATAGGAAAAAGACTACTTCCTTCATTTAAAAATATGGAGAGATATTCACAAAGCATGAGAATGATTCCAAGAGTATCAAAGGGATTGTCCTCATCACAACTACTACAAGGGTTTTCCTGTGACAACATTATACAATGGACTAACTTCCATGGAGCGCACTTCATTAAGTTCTGCCTCAAGGAGTGATCTACCTGGAAAGAAGTCGAGCAAAACTATAAAGTTCATTGAAAACATGGTTGTACTACAATCAGGCATGGAATATGAAAGGAGCGACAGGGGCTCTACCAAGAAAGCTAAATCTAAAGGAACCTCTGCCAACTCCAAGGCTCTAGAAACTATCGCATCTCAAATTCAAAAGATAGCTACAAATGTCAAACAGTTGAAGGATTCTGGAGTGAAGGGAAAGAAATTTCTTGAAAAAGTCATGAAATGCATCACGTGCAGTGAAGCAGGTCACGGGGTCGACAAATGCATTTACACAAGGCCCGAAGAAAGTGATTATGAAAGAAAAAGTGAAGAAGAGACAGATAACGTCTCTTATGCAAATTTCAAAAGGCCAAACCACCCTGGCTTCAACTATGGAAACAAGGAACCTATCAAGAATTACCATCAACTGGGATTTTTACCTAAGCCACCACCAAGCTTTGAGAAAAGAGGTGGACAAACTAGTACACCAAAATCACTGCTTACCAATAGAACAAAAAACAATTATCAAGGCCAAGGATAAGGTCAAGGCCAGTATCAAAACAACAACATGAATAGGGAGAACCAACATCAATAGCAAATCAAGAGTAATAGTAACAACAAACATGAGCTGGTGTTGGAGCTATTTGAATTCGCAAAAAGGCACACAAATGTTAATGAATAACTAACTCAAAGTGCCATGACAAACACTATTGTTCTAAGTACTATGCAGACTCAGATGATGGATATGAAGACACATTAGAGACGGATTGACCAACAGCTTGCACAACTTTTTGAACTCATGAAGAATCCACAAGGGAAGATTCCATCCAACATTGAGCAAACGAAGATGACGACCCTTCAATTTGGGAGGACACTGGAAGATTTTGGTGCCAAGAACACCACAGAGGAAAGAGATTGAAATGAGTTACAAGCTAAAATAGTAATTGTGCAAGAAGAATCTGAAAGAGGAGCCCATGAATGAGGACAAGAATGAAGAAAAAGACAAAAAGAACAAAGGTGCAAACAATAATAAACCAGGTCCTATAGAATAGGTCATTTCACAGAGAATCCCCTATGTCCCAAGAGTCTCATTTCCCTACAAACTGATTAAGGCTCATATGAAGCAGAGATATGAGAAGTTTACAGAGGCAATGAAGAAATTACACTTGGATATCCCATTTTTGGATGCAATTTAAGAGATGCCTACATATTCAAAATTCTTCAAGGACTTAATCACAAAACAAAGGAGATAAGATCACATTGAGACAATAAAGCTAGTCAAAATGTTGTGTGCCTTTGTTCAAGATGAGTTACCAACTAAGAAGAAAGACTCAGGGGCATTCAATATTCCCTTTTGTGTTGGATACAACATGGAAAGGAAGGGGTTAGCCGACTTGGGAGTGAGCATTAGCCTTATGCCACTAAACCTAGCCCAAATGCTTGGATTTACAAATATGGTGAAAACTAGAATGAGAATAAAATTGTCCGATCACACCTTTACAAAACCAGTAGGAATAGTAAAAGATGTCCCAATTTTCATTGGGTGATTCTTTATACATGTGCTATAGTGGTGATCGACACTGTTGAGGACCCTAAGTGCCCAATGATATTTGGGAGACTCTGCCTTGACACCAAAAGAGTCCTAATAGACGTGGCGGAAGGGATTATTACTGTACGTGTTGGTAATGATCACATCGATTTTCATGTATAAGACGCCATGAGGGGACCCTCTCTATTTGAATCAACTTACTTCATGGATAGCTATAACCAATACTATGAAGAAGTGCAAGAGGATAGGGCAACTTTGTTGACCCTCTCATGCAATCCTTGAACAACATTGACCCCAGTCTAGAAGACCCAGAAGTAGTTGATATTCTAGATTTCTTAAATCAACCTGAGAAAGTGGAGTTCAGTGATGAGGAAGAAGTAACCTTGGAAACAACGAAGTATGCATTGCTCGAGCAAACCCCTAAAGAGAAGGAAGCATCAAAATCAAAGGCAGAGTTAAAGATATTGCTTGAAGGGTTGAAGTACGAATTTCTTGATGATGAGATGAGGAATTTGGTGATAGTTAATGCAGATTTGACAGATGAACAAATGGAAAAGTTGTTGAAGGAACTCAGATTGTGAACGAAGGTTATAGGATATTTTGTGGAGGATATCAAGGGCCTTCGTCCAGCTCTGTGCATGCACAATTGTTTTTGGATGAGGCTGCTAAACCCCTAGTTCAAACACTAAGGAAATTAAATCATATGTTGAAAGAAGTTGTAAAAGAAAGAAGTAATAAAGTTGCATTATGTAGGGATCATCTACCCCATCATTGATAGCAACTGGGTCAACTCGATCCATGTTTGTACCAAAGAAGGGAGGGATGACTGTAGTGAATGGAAGAAATGGGGATGCAGTGGCCACATGGACGGTTACCAGATAGAGAATGTGTATCGACTACCACAAGCTTAATGTTGCAATGAGAAAAGACCATGTCATGGAACTGTTCCTACCTCAATCACAATCCCACAGCCAAGACAATGGTAAAAACATTGAAGAGCCTATCTCTAAGTGGTCCAAAAGGATCTCACACACTGCCATATACAATAAGAAATAATAACTCATAAAAAGGGGATTTAAAGAACAAACTAACCTAAAATTGGAGATATTGCATATTTATTCATTAGAGTATATCGTGTTCAGAAGTGATCTAGTCAATGTTCCATTTGTTTTGCCTAAAATCAAGAAAGTATGACACATTCATGCAATTGCACAGTACACTATCAAAAATAAGTAAAACGGTTTATAGAAAAATAGTACACTTGGCAAGACTTATATACAAAGTATAACAAGAGATTTAAAAAAAAACCAATATTTATTCGACAAGATGATTATAACGAACAATTCTATTTTTATAAAGAGTTCCCATTATGATGATTCAAGAAGCATGCTTATATATTTTGTGTGGCTCCATCTCCCCAACGCAATGGGGAAGGTCACCAGGCTCCTTCTCTCCATATGAGGTAGGAAGTCAATGTACAAGTTCCACCCTCTGAATGAGGAAGTTACTTGTACTGAATATCAACATTATCAACATTATCATCATCAATATATGAGTTTTCATAATGTGCATTATTATTTATGTTTTCAAGTTTGTCTGAAAATATAATATAGGAAAAATGGAAGAGTAATCAATAGGGAATAGTAGCTCAACCAAGTATATAGCCAAGTATACAATCAGAGATACATCAAAGGTATCTTCAATACAACCAAGGAGAAGTTATAATAGTGTACCTTTCACTGAAGATTTAGAGTAAGATCTCGAGAATTAGTGTACAATCAAAGTCAAGCCTTGACATATTAACGGGTATGACAAAGTTAGGGTTGCATGCACATAAGTGCATCAACTTGATTTAAAGTGTGAGTCATTCTACTTTGGAGATTATTATAGAGTCATGGATTCATGGGAGACATTAAGAGTGAGGACTTCAAGTCTTTGAGGGTAAAACTAGAACTAATTCATAATTATGCCAAAATTCACTTGGTCACATCCTTCCCTCCTTAAAAAGGAATTTTGTCCCCAAAATTGAACATCATCCTCAAAAATTGGGACTACATAATCCAGGTCATATCCTTAACTATTACAACACTCTCAACTATATAATCAAAATCATGTCCTCAAAATTTAAGTAGTCCAATAATCATAATTGGTATTCCATGTTCCATATCATAAACAACTTGGTACCAACATCATTTCATCATCGAGCAATTAAGTATCAAGGTCAATGCATACATTGTTCAATGTCATCATATGAGCCAAAAATATGGAAAGCATCCTATTGGTCACAAATTTGGAGAGATCAAACAAATAGAGTTCTTGAATCAAGTGTACAAGGTGACTTTCACTCCAATATCTCAAGGTCTAAGATTCTACATTGGCTTAGGTGGGGTTATACATCCATGATTTGAGATTTTTATATTTCAACAATTTTGAGACAACAACATACTTTTAATATCATGATTTCGATCTCAACATCAATGGGAGATCCCACCCTAGTCCTAATGAGAGCTAAACCCTAAGTCATAAATCTAGGGATTCAACATAGTCAACATTTCAAAAAATTAAAAGTTTGGGATTTTGAAGTCATTAGTCATACATCTCAAGATCCAAATAGTGTGATCATAGTAATTGTATCATTATTGAGATTTGATAATCGTGAGACACAATTTTGTTAATCAAGGATTAAGATTTTTGGACTTAAAAAGTCATAGGTCTAGAATTTTGAACCTAAGGTTTAGATTCCCACTTGAGTATATCCAGTTGATGAACTATAATCGGGAATATGACATCAGTAAGATAAATATAAGACAATAATGTAAGTGATATGGAAATATACTAGAGAAATAAGCTAAATCCTAAAATGGACATAAGTAGGGTTAAGATGATGACAACCTGATGGTGATATATGATCTTGTCTTAATCAGGAGTTGACCAAGACATAGATGATATGATGATATGATGATTAGATTTCTCTTGATCAAGGTACGCCATTACCTCTTACTTGGCTTATTATACATTATGCTTGTGTTATATGGTAGTAAAGACTTGGCATATGGTATTGATTGAAATGATTGTCATGTATGATATGTTGCTTGAATTTACATATGTATTGCTATGAACACATAAAACATAATATATATATTCCATTATATGAAATCACCAACTCTATGGCAGTGTGCTTGGAAGTGACCGAACTCTTTGGTAGTGGTCACATTGTACATATGGAAGCACCAACTCTTTAGTAGTGTTCTTGGACCCAACTCTTTGGTAGTGGTCACATTGTACATATGATCCAACTCTTTGGTAGTGATCATAAAGGCCTTAATGCATTCAATTCTTAGGTAGTAAATGCATGGATGATATAATGGAAATTATGCTTAAAATATGTGTTCCCTTTTGCTAATGAATATCTTTGTGCAAGTATACGCTTTTCTTATATTCTTCTGTCACTGCCAAGTATTAGTTTTATCTTATTACCAAGATATGATGAGAGGTATATAAAAGACACGTAGGCGTACTCAGTACAATATTCTTGAATATTGTGCTGACGTATACTTCATGTAAACTTTTGTTTAGGTTGTGGTTATGCTTGAAGATCCAAGATAGTGCGAGTTGTGTGGCGAGATAATGTACATGTGGACCTGTTGTCTTAAGATCCTATAGTTTAGTGGTAGTACATGTATATGTATAAGTTTGTTGTTCAATATGTAATATCAAATGTTGTAACAATTCATGTTGTAATTATATGTTGATTGGTGAACATGTGTGTATGGTTTTATTATTGTTCATGTAGATGAGCTATTGATTGTTTCCTTCTGACTCCATTGATTTTCTCTTTCTTAGCCTAGTGTGTGATGTTTAAATTGGGATTCTCACCGAGGTGAGGTTTCAATTTGGACGTCACACGTCAGATTAAGTTTTAAAAAAATCGGGGACATGATCTAAGTAGTATACAGATGACATAAGATGGTTATGATGATCTATGTTTGTCTTTGTGGACATAAGTTCAGTTTTGTGGATTTGAGATGAGTTTTGATGATGCAAGTAACTAGGATTTTATGAGATAAGATATGTTAAGTTAAGATAAGTTATGAGTCAGCATGATCCTCAAGCTCTTTTATGAAGGAGGATCTCTAGTGTTAGGACCAGTTTTGGGGTTAACTCCAGAGAGAGTGAGACCCATTGGGAGAAGGTCAGAGAACCTAAACTCCAAGATATGAGAATTATGAGATCCATTATAGTTGAGAGTTGTGTTGCGAGCTGATGTACAGGTGGACCTGTTGTCTTAAGATCCTATAGTTTTAGTTGTAGTACATGTATATGTATAAGTTTGCTATTCAATATGTAATATCAAATGTTGTAACAATTCATGTTGTAATTATATATTGAATGGTGAACATGTGTGTATGATTTTATTATTGTTCATGTGCATGTGCTAGTGATTGTTTCCTTCTGACTCCCTTGTTTTCTCTTTCTTAGCCTAGTGTGTGATGTTTAAATTGGGATTCTTGCTAAGGTGAGGGTTTCAATTTGGACGTCACACATCAGATTAAGTTTTAGAAAATTTGGGGACGTCACATTAGGGGTGATCATTCATCTATATAAAGAAATCAAGTAGTATTCAAGTAATATATCAGGATTTCATTATCTTGGTATCTAAAGTTGATGAATGATCTAGACCTAGGTTTATCTAGGAAATCAACCACAATCTCCAGTCAACATTGTCATATATCAAGGTCATTATCAATATTCAAGATCGAGTATCAACCATGGTTTTAACCTATTAGACTTAGGTTAATCAATACAAATAGGGTGAAAGGGGATACCTTTCCAATCTCTAAATAACCAACAAGATGAAAATTTATAGGTAGTCATAATAGGGATGTGACCTAGGTTAGGGGAGTCTTGAGTAAACTACCACCCAAATCTAGCACATTACTTAACACTAGTCACGATCCATTGAGCTGATTGAAATAGGGAGATAATTGATGGTCGAAACACATTATCAAGGTCATAAGATCAAGATTGAATATTATAACATGGCAATAATGTCAAGATTTTACATAGTCAAGGTAATATTTGCACTCCATTCCTTTCATGATCGAGGTAGTGATATAATTTGGAAATCAAGGATTTTGAATTGGTCATTCAAAGAATCAAATCATAATAGAGAAAGATTTAGGTTCATATTGATCATATCAAAATTGATATTACAAAAAGGCATTAATAGTCAATAGGGAAACTACTTTTTGCATCATAGTCTTACATCATGATTTTGTGAGTTCTAATACTTAATAATTTGATGACATAATCATGATGTGTATCGAATAGGGTAAGAGTTTGTTTATATTTTGAGGTATAGTCAACATGGACTTAATCAAATAGGGACCTCATCAACAATGAGGTATAAGGTACCAATCCTTCTTATTTAGTTGAGTCAATATTTACTTCCAACATATTAAGCATGTAGTCTGATTAGGTTAAATTGAGTTTTCCTGATATGAAGGGGCCATGGATGAGTATTTGATTTCAAAGTACTCATTGATCAAAATCTAGTTTTCAAACTAAGGTAAGATCATGGCATCAATTTCTCAATCAACTTTGACAATTTTCTAGGAGTTTTTGTTTTTCCCATAAGTTATCCATAATGGAGAGATCATGTGGTATATGGTCATGAGAAAAGTACCACATGAGGAGATGAGAAGACTACCTCATCATCATCTACTTGGTTGGCTTAGGGTAGTCCTTAAATAAGATATGAGATGCTAGAATACTCTCTAGGGTTTCAACGGAGAACCTTTAAGTCCAGTTCTGGATCAATTAAGGCATGGTTGAGTGGGGAATCTCAGCCACTATGAAGATAGATAGGAGAAATTATGCTAGAACCTTGAGCCTAGACACCTCAATTTTCACCATTATGGACTTTAGGATTTTCTGGGTTCAAGTGACTCAAGAAATTATTTACTTAATGTATATGGGAGTGTGTATTCTCTAATACCAACTGTAATATAACTGGTTTTCCTAATCCCAATCCAACTGCCTAGACAGTGGTATAAGCCCGTCCCCGAGTGGCCCAATAGGATCTCACACACTGGCACATACAATAAGAAATAATAACTCATAAATAGGGGATTTAAATAACAATCTAACCCAAAATGTGAGATATTGCAGATTTATCGTTGTCATCAGAGTATATCGAGTGTGGAAGCAATCTAGTCAATGTTCCATTTGTTTTGCCTAAAATCAAGATGATCATGACACAATCATGCAATTGCATGGTATGCTATTAAATATAAGTAAAACAGTTTATAGCAAAATAATACATTTGGCAGTACTTGTATTCAAAGTATAACAAGCGATTTTCTAAAAATCAATATTTATTTCACAAGATGTTTATAACAAACAATTCAATTTTTATTATGAATTCCCATTATGCTGATTCACGAAGCATGCTTATATATTTTATGTGGCTCCATCACCCCAACGCGATGGGGGAGGTCACCAGGATCCTTCTCTCCATATGAGGTAGGAGGTCAATGCACAAGTTCCACCCTCTAAATGAGGAGATCGCTTGCACTCAATATCAACACTATCAACATTATCATCATCAATATACGGGCAGTCGTAATGGGAAATATCATTTATTTTTTCAAGTTTGTTTCAAAATATGATATAGGAAAAATGGAAGACTAATCAATAGGGAACAATATCTCAACCAAGTATAAAGCCAAGTATACAATAAGAGATACATAAAAGGTATCTTCAATACAACTAAGGAGGAGGTACAATAGCATACTTTTCACCGAAGATTCAGAGTAACATATCGAGAGTTTGAGTAGAGTCAAAGTCAAGCCCCGACATATTAATGGGTATAACAAAGTTAGGGTTGCATGCACACAAGTGCATCAAGTTGATTTAAAGTGTGAGTCATTCTACTTTGGAGGTTATTATAGAGTCATGGATTCATAGGAGACATTAGGAGGGAGGATCTTTGAGGGTAAAATTGGAACTAATTCATAATTATGCCAAAATTCACTTTTTCACAGTTGTCACTCTCTTGAGATGACAAAAAAAACAATCACCAGGAAAACCATATGATCATTAGCTTTATCATTCCAACATTTTCATGCATTCATGCAACTCCATAACACCTAAATGAGATTAATACTACTCTTTTAAGGCATTAACAATCATACATCACAAGATGGTATCTAATCATGCAAGTGAAGCATTCACAAACAAGAGTATAGATATAACCATTGCTAAGAGTATATAAATTTAAAGGGATACAAGTATATACATGTTGGGATATCCTTAGTGGCTACTCCCAACTCAAACAAAGAGTTTAGCCATTCATTCTCGGGAGTAGCATTTCTGATTTACAAATGAATGGAGACATGGAGAGTTGTAGGAAGGAAGATACAGAAAAAGAAAAAAATCAAAGTCAAAGTAGGGGATCGGGGGATACATCGACAGTGACCAGATGATGGACACAACCAATGGTTTGGTTCTATTGCTCATAGATCAAAGCAATAGTGTTGTCACTCTCCTCTCCTTCTTCTTCCTCTTTTTGTCAAAAGGGGGACTCTAGAAGTGGGCGTGGGTGAGCAGGAAGAGGTCTAGGAGTAGGGTTGATGGACTCTCATCTGTCATTCTTGTCAACCGGTGGTGACATGGATCAGTCGATGCCACTTCTTCCTTCAACGACTCCATGCCCGGTCAACATCACTAGCTTAGAGGAAATGCATGTGACTCCCCTTATGTAGTTGGTCATCTCCTATTTATAGGCATTGGGATGGGGTCCTTTACTTGTTCCCCAAGCTTCCCAGATACTCACCCTCGAGGAACATGCTCAATGGTCCCAAGTATGGTACCCGTCAGAACTGTCATTGGGTGTCAGCATTAGGTTATCCATCATTTGATGAGCACAGAAACACCTCCAGCTAGTGCTCACATGGGTGTCACCTGGTGATGACAGTAGAGGAACCATCAGTTGATGAGCGTAGACACGCCATCAGCTGGTGGGCTCAGGGGCGTCACAAGTTGATACTCGTAGATGTGCCATCGGTTGATGGACACAAACACATCTCTGACTAATGAGTGAAAACACACCTATGAGTGATGATAGCATGTGTGATATCGGTTGATGGTCATAGGCATACCACGGGCTGATGGTCGCCAGGATGCCTATGAGTGATAGGTTGACGCAACCATCAGTTGATGGTGCGGCACGGTGCTTCTAGGTAACATCCGATGGTGATGGATTGATGTCTACACAGAGACCATCGATTATCATTTGGTGGTTTATCTTCCTTTGATAATCGAGCTTCCAGTCCTTTGCTTTCCTACAATTGATGTCATTATCATTGTCAAAAATAAGGGTATGGAGAGTATATGCAGGGCAGGATGGAAGTGAATGTGGATTTTCCTACATAATGGAAAAATATGGATAAAATAAGGCATATGATATCCGCAAAATTGGATGTTATCAACTCACCCAAAACTTAGAGTCTAGCCTATCCACAGGCTAACATTTAGAATTAAAGCATTAAATAACTTCATAGGGCTTTATTGGTTATTATTTTAGTGATTTCAAAAAATGTGATAGCATTATCCTCATGTCGAGATTTATGCATCTAGTCAAGAGGTTGTCAACACCAAAAATTCTCTCTCTTAGCATGGAGTTTTAATACTCGAATTTCTTGCCACAACCTTCTTCATTAGAAAGGTCCTTCCTCATGATGCACTGATGATCCCATTCCAAGTTGTACTTGCACAAAGTTCTGGTAGAGGTAGCTTTCACACCCAACTTTTATTTTTTTGGATCTCCTAGCTATGGTGCTTGGTTAGGTTAAGGCTATAGTGTTTCCTACATTCCTTAGGTTTGCTCAACCATTTAAGCTTCCTTAGAGGCGGTGCTACTATAAAGGGCCCTAATGTAATGTCAAGTGGTTGTGTGAAGTTCCCCTTGGAATGTAGGTGTGTAAATGTTGGCTTCCAAACTCCACTACCAGGCATGACATGTGTACATTCATGATTGCAGAAATACACCAATCACGTAGAGTCCTTTAGCATCTTCCTAGGCACAACTCTCATAATTTTATTCCTCTCGGCTTTTATTCATGCTCATAGGCTTTGGGAGGGTTGTCATGCCTCTTTTGATTCCAAATTAGGGGTTTTAAAAACTTGAAGGGGTAGTTGTTTCCTATTTTTCCAAGTTTATGTGTTTTCCTACCTGTACTTGGGACCATGGAGTCAATATGGAGTGTGGTAGGCTGTGTCCTCCTTTCCTTGAGATTTCTTCTTGGTTGACTAGCATACCTGTTCCATCTACATTATTATAAGGCCCCTAAACTTACTTAATGAGTTGAATAAGCTTAATTATGATAATTTAATTATTATAACCACAATATAACCTTTTTATATGCTTTTAAATCATAATACAAGCTTAAGTTTCAAATTTGGTCCAATTTGGACACTGTTTGAGCAAGTTTTGCAATTTTATGCACATTTTGGACTTTTCTGCAATTTACCCAATTGAGAGGTTTTATTTGCAATTTATCACTTAAATTATGTTCCTTGTATATTATCTCATCATTATTGAGCTTTTTTAGCCATGGGGAGCCTATTTAAGCCTTGGTTTGAAGGTGTTTTCTCTAAGGATATTTTAGGGTTTACCCCTTCATGGATGAGCTACCTTTAGTAGCTATCAACTAATGAGTTATTTGTTTTTCTTAGAAATTCAAGAAACAAGGGATAATCATGTATATATGGATTCTGGGGGATCTTCTTGTGTGTGTGATTGTATATTCTTAATAGTTTAAGGCTATAGACACATGGGGAAGCTACTTTTACACCTCATGCTTGCTTCCATCCTTATCCATGGGCTATATTTACCTCTTCCTTGCGCAAGTACAAATATTTTCTTGGTTTCTATTTCCTCTAACCTGTAGAAATGACTCCACTCTTTTTTTTTATGTAACCAAGTGCTCTAAGGTAGAAGACAACCTCTTTTTGGAGAAGAAGGTCTCCTAGAGCTCGATTTAGCCCTACCTACGGTTTCTAAGGTCATCTTCTCAGGATTTTGACCAAGGAAAGTTGTTTTCTTCCTTCCTTCTCCATTTATCTTGCTCTTATCCTTCTTTATACCTTTATCCAGGTCGGGAACTTGCTGTTATAGGGTAGAAATTGCTCTAAAGCTCTAAAACCCTACCTTTCTTGCTCCTTATGCTTAGGGTTTGCTCATTTGATGAAGAAAGATGCTAGATGGACGAGTTCATATCTTATGATTGGATTTTCTACCATACCTGCTCAAGGTTTCTTATTATTGGGGTTTAATATTCTCATTAGAGGTAAGTTTTATAACTTGTTCCACGTATATTGCTTACCATAAGCTTGCTAGCTCATGATCTTGCATAAAAATGATGATCCATGCACTAAAAAGTTATGCTTGACTTGGATATCGATTTTTATAATGTTCCCTGTTCTGATTTCAGTTCTATATGAACCTATGATCATGTGTATGTATTCCTAAGGTATAATATTACTTGGATCAGGTTGTTTTTACAACCTATGGTGCTAAGCACCTATCAACCAATGGTCAATTTTAGGGTTTAAAGTTGATTTCTTCTATAAACCCATGACCCGATGATGGTACCATTGCAACAACCCGAAGGTGTTGTCTTCATGACAAATGATGGTCGATATAAAAGGTGTCAGATGATGGTGACAACCTATTGTCACCCCCCTTAGGTCAGGTTTTGGATCAATTAGAAGTTTAATGATCAACCGTTAAGTACCCTACTGATGTTATCAGTCAATGATGACATTAGCTTAATATTTGATATTGATTAATGAATATAGTGTTGATCTAACAACCTATGGTGATTTAATGGTCACTAATGATGGTGGATCAGGTCTCTACAACCTATGTTGAGTTAAGCATTGTAGTTGTAGCATCAATTAAGCCTTAGACCAATGGTTTCTTGGGTCACTTGATGCAATGGTTGGACATATACTGTAATTGATGGTTTTAACATATGAACTTGACCCAATGGTCAAGATCTACTGTTTATTCCTCCAATAAAGTGTAATTATGTCTAATATAATATGTTGGTCCTAATAATGTGATTTAGATGGTTTCCTTTATATGATCAACTTAAGGAGCTTACTTGTTGACAATGGATGGCTTGTTTTAAATGAACAGTCGATTGTGGGTTTTGCCCTACTCTTAATGGAACTTTTTGTGTTGTTGATCAAGGGATGTCCAGGGTTAGATGGTGACTCTTTCTAGAGGAAAAATCAAGGACTTCATAGGTGTTTTATCCAAGGTGTTTACTTATGTAAACAACCAATGGTCTTACCTTTTAAACATCCAATGGTTATGGGTGATATTGTGGTATAGTGATATGGGTTGAATGATGATGGAACAAATGGAGGGTTACCCTTAATAAGGTAGTCTTACCTATTCACTCATATGAATAGCATGGATGATAACCATATTGTGTTTATATGTAACCCTAATGAGGTATAGCTTGTTATACCTAGTTTTAATATAACTAAATGATGGTAATTGGGTATGCATAGTCCTTGAATGATTAATACAATCATGCAATACTCTCTTATTGTTGCTGAAACCCTAGTATTCTATAAACTGATGGCTACACCTTGACTTATGTGTGGGTTAATACTTGAGAATAGTATGGAATGTTATAGTGATGCTTCAACTTACGTATCCATGATCCAATGGGAATGACATGAGTTAGGATTTGGGTATAAGTGTTGGCTAGTAAGATTAATATAATTTATCTTGTTGAACCTCACTCTAATGCAAATATATAAAGATGAGTATTCATGTTTAACTTTCTTATATGATGTAATAATGGTGAAATAACCTCCTTAACATGATCATAACCTTAATGTGTTAATTGATGGTTATCATAGCCACAAGGTTGATACTTTCTTATGCTAAATGTAACATCCCTGACCAGGGTTATGCCTTAACCCTGGGAGTTTTTCTTAATCAAGTTAATTAGATCCTTAATTTTATCTTGTGAAAAGTAATTAAGGCTCAATAGAAACCTATGTTTCAATTTTGGTCCTGTTTGAATAATGTTGAAGCAATGTTTGCTTATTTTGGACTAAAGTGTAAATTACCAAAGTTGAGGGGTTAACTTGCAAATGTTACATGATTAAATGTTCCTAATGTGTTGAAGAATCATGAGAATGAAGATGATGCAGAGGTATGGCTTCGGAAAAGCCTGAGTACCAAGAAAGAGTTGATAAAGCAATGTTTGTGCATTAAAACCTAGTTTTGGTGTAATGTGCAAATTACCCAAAACCTAGGGTTCATTATGCAAATTACCACTTCAAAATAGTCCCTAATGTTTCTTGGCATCATGTAGAGCAAAGAAAGTGAGAGGGGCATCTCATTTGTATCACTTTGAAGGAGAGCGAATCTTGATATTAAAATAATCAAGATTTAAGCACAATTGAAACCCTAATTCAATTTAATGCAAAAATAATTATATTAATTGGATTTCCCTTCAACCAAAATTGTGTTGGTTGAAAATCAACAATTTTGGACGTCCTTGTGCCTTGCAAAGGCAATGGAAATATCTACGTGAGTGGAGAACCCACTCACATTAAGAAAAGAAAAAGAAATATCCACTAACTTATGGATATTAGTATTATATGATTTAAGGTTCTTAATTTGCTTTTCTTTAAATCATGGATAATTGATAGGAATAAGAGGCAAAGAAGATAGCCTATTATATAAGGAAGAGAAGGGGGAAAGTGGCAAGGAAATGGAGGAGATAATTCCTACTTTATCTCTCTTAAATGAATTTTCAATAAAATTCATATATATACTCATTTATCCATAGCTTGAATGGGTAATTTCGAATCCACTTCTTCTATTTGCTTGCAAAACGACCAAGGGAGATTTGGAGGATCAGGAGGACGACCCCCAACCTGTTGGTAAGCTTCTTGACTTCCTTTCACCTCGATTCCATGGTGGAAATCAAAAATCAATGCATGATTTCTTCTTATCTCGATCCCATCTTCAATTCTAACCATTCCTTTTCACTCAAAGATTGAGGATGAGCCTTGGGACAGTGAAAGGAGTTGCATCCAACATTTTTGACGTGAGCTTGAAGCTTTGAAGCTCAATTGGAGGCAGGTTTTATAACTTGAACCCTTACTATTGTTATTGCATTCAATTCCTTATCAATTGTTGATCATTTGTTCTTCATGAAATTCACTTGATCAAATCAATGGAACCACCATGAAAATTACAGAAAAATATGAAGGATCATAGCTTGATTATGAAGACATCATCCTAAGCACACACCTCAAAAATATCCTAGGCAAACGGTTTTAAAAGTTAGAGACCAATTTGTTTCATTGAAAATTGGTCAAACGGTTTCAAACCATTTGGAGTGGTTGACCATTTGCAATGGTTGACCATTTGAAGTTCATAGGTTGATGTTGATGGTTGATGAACCATTAAATCTAATTGATTAGTTTCAAAGGGTTCATCAGTTGAAGGTTAATCAATTATTAAACCCTAATCGGGTTAAGTGTTGAAATTTCAATTGGTTGATTTAATATGTTGGGTTGATTAACCCAAACGGTCTCAAGACCATTTGGAGATCACCCAAACAGTCTCAAGACTGTTTGGAGGTCAACCAAAACCGATTGGAGGTCTAGGGTTGAGTATGGTTGAGTAATTTAAGGTCCAGAGATAGCCAATTAAAATGCAATCAATAGTTCAATTGGTGATCAACCTAATGATCTAAACCCTAATTGAATTTCATAAATTTCAAGGATGGAATGGGTCAAACGGTCTCAAGACTGTGGAAGGTCATCCAAATGACCTCAAGACCATTTGAGGTCAGGTCGTATCATAATTTGAGGATGATTCATTGATTTCAATTGAATTAGTTCCACAATGTTAGCCATTGATGGTTCCTCGAATTCAAAACCCTAATTGATGGTTTATTGATTATAAAACCCAGTTCAATTAGGTTCAAAACCCTAATTGATGGTCCATTTGAAGGATGATTCAATAGTTCAATTGATGAATGAATCAAGGATTCAATTGATAGGCGGTTCATTGATTAAAACCTTGAATTGTTTAAGTGTTGAAAGACCTTTTTGGTGCATTTGGTTTTGAGAGGGTTTGGACCAAACGGTATTAAGACCGTTTGAGTCCAAACGGTCTCAAGACCGTTTGGGTCCAAACGGTCTCAAAACCCTTTGGGTCCAAATGGTCTCAAACTGTTTCGAGACCCAAGTCTAATCAGTTTCAACACACTTCTTACCCAAACGGTTTCAAACCGTTTAGAGAGTAAAGGGTCAAGAACGTTTAGTGATTCAATGTGATCATATCATTTGAAAACTTATAGTGATAAAGGATCAATTGATCATATAATTGTTACTGATTTATCTCAAATATAATCACTAGGGTTGTACCTTTAAGGTACCAAGTGATTGGTAACCTTAGATGAGTTATTCCTTGAAGCTTAAGTAAGCAATATTTCAATACACTATGTCAACCCTAAATTGAATGTACTTAATTGAAGGGTTGGTTGACCTAATCTAACCAAGCTTGCCATAGTAAACATCCTAGAAAGGATGAGAGAGAGAGAGAGAGAGGAATCCATACATGTAAGATAATCATGTAATGGATAAGCCTCAACACCTTCAATATGAATAAACTATGAATTTAGGATATGATCCTTGATGAAGAGATCATGAAACCCTAATCAAGAAGATTGATGAACCTTAACCCTAATCTAGGGTAAAGATGTAACCCTAATCAAGTATAAAAACATGAGATATCCTAACTATGGGTAATGGAATGTGAAATCCTATTTGGGATGAATAGAAAACCCTAATCTAGGGTGATGCCATGTGAAACATAATTAAGGGTGAAGCCATGTGAAACCCTAATATAGGGTGATAGTATGTGAAACCCTAATTTTGGGCAATATGATGATAAACCATAACCCTAATTGTATGAGAGAATCCCTAATGATAAAATAAGGGATAATACCTTATAAAGGTGAAATATCTCAAGTGGTTGATATTAGGTAACCTTATAGTAAGCAATGCCATAACCTGAGATAAGTATGTATCATTAAAGATAGTTGTACAAATCCTAATGGGTGACCTATGCACTACATGATAAAGGTGATAGGTTAGTGGTTAAAAGTATTAAAAGGAAAATACCTTAATACAAGGTCAGTTGATTAACTTAAGTAAGTTGGAAGTGATGATAAAAGTGACACATCAAGACATGATAGGTATCACATTTAGCATTTCAGGGTTGATATACCTTGATGCACCTCAAATGTAATTTGCTTGGATAAGAAACACAAGAAGTGTGTGTTATGTAAATTGTTACAATGAAGATATAATGAATTCAATGCACTTTGATAAGTGTTGACTAACATACTATGAGAAAGGGGTTAAGACAAGATAATGAGTATGATATAAACATACCATGGTAAAGTTGAGAGATGAACTCATACCTTGAATTGATAATCATTAGTGATATATGATGAGAGTAATCATCATGAGTGAATGCTTATGATATTATTGAATGTTCCTAGAGGAATGGAACAATAAATTAGGGTTGGATAGATAATATAAACATGAAACCCTAATTAATGTGAAATGGGAAACCCTAACCCTAATTTTTGGGTAAAGGGGTGAAAAGACCTATTTGATGGTAAACCCTAACCATGGTAAGGGAATAATGGTGTTACTATTGTATTGCATGGTGTGATGTGAAATTGTCATGATTGTTATCATGTGTATTAACCATGTCAATATCATGAGATGATGAACATAGCCAGATTTGAGCTATGATATTTATATGATAAAAATGTTGATTGGCCTTATGTGCCTTAATGTTAATGTTGTTTAGTAAAAATGACAAAATGTGCATGGAATTTATGATCCATATGAGTAAGTTGTTTCCTAGTGAAAGGTGACAAGACACTTAATGGGCCTTGTGAGCCATGTGAGATGCTTGTGTAACAAGTATCATGTATACCTCGGTCTGAGGAACTAGAGGTAATAGTTACCTAACAAATGGTAACAGTGATTAGTGATGAACTGAGGGTATGAATACCAATATTTGATAAGTAGCATAATGATGTTGCTGTGAGATGTGAACTTTCAAGTGATGAGATATGGGATTAAGATCCCAATGTATTATAAGTTCTGGTAAAGCAATTGATAAGAGCTTACATGTTTCTTTGTAGCACTTGTCACAATAATTCCTGTTTGAGAACTTGACTGATTCTAAAAGAATATGTTAATGTACTTAATTAATCAAGTGAAATCATATCATGTAGAGCCCTAACCATAGATCCATCAGTGTCAGTATTTACGGATGGTGAAATGGGTTGCTCCGCGGAAAAACCAGGAATGCATATTTTTGAATGTGGGGGTTGATGGGTGAACATATCCTTACGTCCTAATCGGGGAATTGATGGAAGGTAAACATTAAACCTCTGAATCCTTCATTTCTTATACCGGGATGGATGTATCATGAATCTCCCAAAAATTGGGATAGATGTACCATGAATCTCCCAATAATATTAATGTCGGATCGATGGAGGTAAATATGAAATCTCTCGATTGCGAAAAGAGTGCATCCGCCGTTGTAGCTCTATAGCAAAGTTGCCAGTATACCCTGGAAAGCTATATAGAAGAGACACAAGATGTCCTGCATGTGGTCTCGTATTGACTGAGATGTGGGAGGTCATGGAAGCTGTCTCTTCCATTGATCTTGTATGGTACCGATTTCGACTTCGCAATGGTCGGTTGGAGTATGAGTGGTATACCTCATCTCCTCAGGGTATAAGTGTGATTGTAAAATGTAATCAGCCATATAGCATGATTGCTTAAGGATTGAATATGGAAATTTACTGGCTGATGTTACATTTCTTTTATGCATCTCTAGTTGATAGATGTTATTTATATCTCTTTACATTCATTGTAAGTAGTTGAATGAATTACAACTCTACCATGGGTAGATGCAATGTCCTCCTTAGGAAAGGAGATTACTTTACTTTGTTCATATAGTGATTCATCTGCTGTCAAATATATAAGATTTCCCTGCTCGGTTTTATTTTAATAAACTGCAATAATAATGTTTTGGAGGAGAGTTATATCTTTCGCTGGGGAAATTTTAATTGTCTCACCCCCGTGAGATCCAACGTTTTTAGGTGGATGCGGACAAAGAAATAGAAATCCCTACAGCAGAGGAAGGACAGCAACAACAGGGACAACAATGAGATCTCAAGTGGAGATACTGTCTGTCAAGTCATATAGATAGTAGTCCTATGTGTCGTCTCTATACTCTCAGGTCCTCAGAGTTAGTAGTTAGTGCTTTTAATGAATCGATCTGAGATTTTGGCTTGATGCCTTGAGGTTCTTATGCTATCTATATATAATGTTAATAGGGCGGTTGATGTTTGTAATCCTTGAGAAGAGATGGTACAAGTTATGTACTTATGAACCCGGATGTAAATATTATACATTGGTTCTTGATGAAAGAGTTTTCCTATGTTTGGATCTCTTTGCAAAAAGGTTTTAATTTTTAGTGATTTTTTTTAATCCGCTGCTAATGATCACTTCCGCTTAAGTAAATCAAGTTTTTGTCAGTTGGATGCTACAAGTTTAGTGGTATCATAGCTCTAGGTTCGCTGAGTCTATAGAGACATAGGATTAAGGTAGTAGAGTCTGTTCTAGTGTCTTCCTGTGTATCTGATAGTGTCTTCTACTCATATAGGAGAAGAAGAACTTAAAGATGTCTGGATCACACGAAGAACATTATGCTGAAAGTAGGATTGCTGCACCAGGAAGTGGTGCTAGGGATTGCACTAGGAAGGAACCAGTATCTGAATATCCTCAGTTAAACCAAGCAATGATAGAGAGCCCAGCTTTCCAAGCTCTATATGGGAAATTTAGGGCAGCTGTGATGCATGTAGTAGACCATGCATTAGCAATACAACCCAGATTACCAACCCCCAATGATGAAGTTATGGGCTCCAATAGGATTCCTAATCTACATCAACATGATGAAGCAATAGAAAATGTGGGAAGGAATAGGTTACAACCCAAAAGTAGAATTTTCTATGTAGGAATCCTGGACATATATTAAAGAATTGCCCAATAAAGAATAAGCAAGAAAGAATAAAGAAAAGGCCTATCCAAACTCAGGAACAGAGGCCTAGTACTTCCAAAAAGAAGAAGTTTTTGGTACCACTGATATAACCAGGGACTAGTGCACCAAGGAAAGGGCTACCCAGAAGGGGTAAAGAACCATCTAGGCCTCAGTGGGAGAACAAAACTTATTATCAATATAGACAGGTAGGACATCTGGCAAGAAATTGCTCAGCCAAAAATGTTATGGTGAATCAACCCCTGAGGCAGAGTCAGCAGGACTCTCATAAGAAGTGGTCTAGTAATAGCACTCGAGGACATGGACAGACATCCCATGTAAGGTTCTATGAAAAGAATCAGCCTGAGGCAGCAAATAACTGTGAAATGAAACAAGTCAGACAAAATAATGTCATTCTAATATGTCTTTTTATGGTTTCCTGAGTTAAATTGAGAAAGTAATTGATTGAGATTTCCTTGATTAGTCCTATGAGGACTTACATTTTGTGCAATAACATTTATAGATGTTTCATATTGTTCTTACCTCTATGAAGGAGGATGAGGTATAGAAGAGATGCCTGGATAAAATCTAGGAATGTTAGAACTTATGCTTGTGATAATATGAAAAGAAAGGACTATGATAGTATACAAAGTGCATACTACTTAATCTCAGTATTTATATATCCTGGCCAGGTATACAACTATTGATGATAAAGTGAGTATGAAAACTCTTAGATTGTTATCTTTTTGATTTCTCTGATCAAGTAGTCATTCTAAGACAATCCAATGAGTATCATGAAATTAGAAATTTGGAATGGAAAAATGTGTCATATCCTAAGAATAAGAAAGAGAAATATTAAATAATCCCAGATAGTGTTCAGAAAAGTGCTATTCGGTGTATGGGCGGACGGGGCACTGAATAGAGTATTTGCGGTATGCGGGAGTAAATTTGGTTTTGGATTTTTTTAATAAATTAATATATCTATGTATATTTATATATCAGTCATATAGAATTATATGTCACATTGAACACTTACATACAAGGAAAACATAGAATGATTAATTAGAAGAAAGGGAGAATCAATATCATATAAATATTTAATTAGAAACAACAAAAATATCATATAAATTTCATTTCTTCAAGTCCATGTATGTGTGTTTGGAAAAGCGGTGATTAAGTAGGTAATCGGCCGCATAAGCGGGCTTGGACCGATTATTGGTCCGCATTGTCATATGCAGTGCGGTCCCCTGAGCGAACCGCTTCAGCGGCTGCATATGCAGCCACACGAACCAATTTCCTGAACACTGATCCCAGATCAGTATGTCTGTATGAGGAAGTAAAAAGTATACTCCTCATAAGATAAGAATGAGAACAAGGGAGGTGATCCCTGTTTGATAAAGTTTATGTGTATAATAAAGATCGTTTCCCATAATGAGGAAATGGGAAATGTGATGAGATCATAAGATGCTCATGAACATGTTAGATAATAACAAAGAAAGGAATAATGTCATGTGATCATCCTTAAAAATTCTTGTGCAGAGGGCAAGGAACCTAGGATGAGACAAAGAGTAAATGATTCATGAATAGTTGAAAACTCATGAAATAATAAAAAGAATATGATCCCTTTCTTTCTTTCCTTCTGGGGACATGGCAATCAAGTAAGTCTTAAGATACTTGTTGTGTAAAAATATGTTCATGTGATGGATACTTAGAAAAGTATCAGTTTATCTTGGACTTTAGTTCCAAGGTGAATATATATGTAACAAGTAATGTCCCAAGATGAAAGGAAGATAAATATGTGATGTGTTTTCAACAAATGTGATCGATACCGAGGTAAGAGATTCTGGTATCTGAAAAATATCAAATGGTTCATGTTGGCTACCTGGAATGGTCAACCATAAAATCAGTTTAATTATACATAAAATAATATGAACATCATATGTTAGGGGTTTATGCTTTGCATAAACATAACAATTAAAGATATCTTTAAAATAAATTTTTAATTGATAAGTAACTTCTCTTTATGATGAGAAAATGTACAACTAATGAGATAGTTGGTACAAGTAACAAGGAATCCTAGTATTATGTCAGCAGATTAGAAGGCGCAACCGAGGTATGAAAAGACTTATAGTCCCAAGAGGGTGACAGAACATAATTGTGATCATGAAAGAGAAATGCTGAATTGAATAAGGAGCATGGGAGACTCCTCAGAAATAAGAATCTGTCACATGAAACTATAAATTAAGAAAAAGTGTTACATGACACAGAATTAATTCCATAGTTAATAATAAAAAGGACAGTGGAGTATGTGTCCCGTGTGAACCATTCTATGATAAACTTGTGTGGAATAACTTTGTGTTGATCAAAGATTTATGGTGTCTCCATAACAATGAAATGTTATGTAGAGACTAGATAGTATGATGAATGAATAATATATGTCTTCCTTTATCTGGGATTTCGGGGACAAAATCCTTATTAGGGGTTTATAATTTGTAACATCCCTGACCTGGGTTATTCCTTAACCCTGGAAGTTTTGCTTAATCAAGTTAATTATATCCTTAATTTTATCTTGTGAAAAGTAATTAAGGCCCAAGAGAAACCTATGTTTCAATTTTGGTCCCGTTTGAATAATGTTGAAGCAATGTTTGCTTATATTGGACTAAAGTGCAAATTACCCAAGTTGAGGGGTTAACCTACAAATTGTACATGATTAAATGTTCCTCATGTGTTGAATAATAATGAGAATGAAGATGATGTAGAGGTATGGCTTGGGAAAATCCCGAGTACCAAGAAAGAGCTGATAAAGCAATGTTTGTGTATTAAAACCTAGTTTTGGTGTAATGTGCAAATTACCCAAAACCTAGGGTTCAATATGCAAATTACCACTTCAAAATAGTCCCTAATTTTTCTTGGAATCATGTAGAGAAAATAAAATGAGAGGGGCATCTCATTTGTATCACTTTGAAGGAGAGAGAATCTTGATATTAAAATAATCAAGATTTAAGCATAATTGAAACCCTAATTCAATTTAATGCAAAAATAATTATATTAATTGGATTGCCTTTCAACAAAAATTGTGTTGGTTGAAAATCAAAAAGTTTGTACGTACTTGTGCCTTGCAAAGGAAATGGAAATATCTACGTGAGTGGATAACCCACTAACATTAAAAAAAGAAAAGAAATATCCACTAACTTATGGATATTAGTATTATATGATTTAAGGTGCTTAATTTGCTTTTCTTTAAATCATGGATAATTGAGAGGAATAAGAGGCAAAGAAGATAGCCTCGTATCTAAGGAAGAGAAGGGGGAAAGTGGCAAGGAAATGGAGAAGATAATTCCTACTTTCTCTCTCTTAAATGAATTTTCAATAAAATTAATATATATACTCATTTATCAATAGCTTGAATGGGTAATTTCGAATCCACTTATTCTCTTTGCTTGAAAAACGACCAAGGGATCTTTGGAGGATCAGGAGGACGACCCCCAACCTGTTGGTAAGCTTCTTGACTTCCTTTCACCTCGATTCCATGGTGGAAATCGAAAATCAATGCATGATTTCTTCTTATCTCGATCCCATCTTCAATTCCAATCATTCCTTTTCACTCAAAGCTTGAGGACGGGCCTTGGGATAGTGAAAGGAGTTTCATACACCAATTTTAACGTGAGCTTGAAGATATGAAGCTCAATTGGAGGTGGGTTTTATAACTTGAACCCTTACTATTGTTATTGCATTCAATTCCTTATCAATTGATGATCATTTGTTCTTCTTGAAATTCACTTGATCAAATCAATGGAACCACCATGAAAATTATAGAAAAATATGAAGGATCGTAGCTTGATGATGATGACATCATCCTAATCACACACCTCAAAAATATCCTAGGCAAACGGTTTTAAAAGTTGGAGACCAATCAGTTTCATTGAAAATTGGTCAAACAGTTTCAACAACCTGTTTGAAACCAAATGGTTTCAAACCATTTGGAGTGGTTGACCGTTTGAAATGGTTGACTATTTGAAGTTCATAGGCTGATTTTGATGGTTTATGAACCATTAAATCTAATTGATTAGTTTCAAAGGGTTCATCAGTTGAAGCTTAATCAATAATTAACCCTAATCAGGTTAAGTGTTGAAATTTCAATTGGTTGATTTAAAATGTTGGGTTGATTAACCCAAACGGTCTCAAGACCATTTGGAGATCACCCAAACGGTCTTAAGACTGTTTGGAGGTCAACCAAGACCATTTGGAGTTCTAGGGTTGAGTATGGTTGAGTAATTTAAGGTCCAGAGATAGACAATTAAAATGCAATCAATAGTTCAATTGGTGATCAACCTAATGATCTAAACGCTAATTGAATTTCATAAATTTCAATGATGGAATAGGTCAAACGGTCTCAAGACCATTTGGAGGTCATCCAAATGACCTCAACACCGTTTGAGGTCAGGTCATATCATAATTTGATGATGATTCATTGATTTCAATTGAATTAGTTCCACAATGTTAACCATTGATGGTTCCTCAAATTCAAAACCCTAATTGATGGTTTCTTGATTATAAAACCTAGTTCAATTGGGTTCAAAACCCTAATTGATGGTCCATTTGAAGGATGATTCAATAGTTCAATTGATGAATGAATCAAGGATTCAATTGATAAGCGGTTCATTGATTAAAACCTTTAATTGTTTAAGTGTTGAAAGACCTTTTTTGTCCATTCGGTTTTGAGATGGCTTAAGACCGTTTGAGTCCAAACAGCCTCAAGACCGTTTGGGTCCAAACGGTCTCAAAACTATTTGGATCCAAATGGTATCAAACCGTTTGGAGACCCAAGTCTAATCGGTTTCAACACACTTCTTGCCCAAACAGTTTCAAACCATTTAGAGAGTAAAGGGTCAAGAACATTTAGTGATTCAATGTGATCATATCATTTGAAAACTTATTGTGATAAATGATCAATTGACCCTATAATTGTTACTGATTTATCTCAAAGATAATTACTAGGGTTGTACCTTTAAGGTACCAAGTGATTGGTAACCTTAGATGAGTTATTCCTTGAAGCTTAAGTAAGCAATATTTCAATACACTATGTCAACCCTAAATTGAATGTACTTAATTGAAGGGCTGGTTGACATAATCTAACCAAGCTTGACATAGGCAATATCCTAGAAAGGATGAGAGAGAGGAATCCATACATGTAGGATAATCATGTAATGGATAAGCCTCAACACCTTCAATATGAATAAACTATGAAGTTAGGATGTGATCCTTGATGAAGAGATCATGAAATCCTAATCAAGACGATTGATGAACCTTAACCCTAATCTAGGGTAAATATGTAACACTAATAAAGGGTAAAAAATGAGATATACTAACTATGGGTAATGGAATGTGAAATCCTATTTGGGATGAATAGAAAACCCTAATCTAGGGTGATTCCATGTGAAACCTAATTAAGCGTGAAGCCATGTGAAACCCTAATATAGGGTGATAGTATGTGAAACCCTAATTTTAGGCAATATGATGATAAACCATAACCCTAATCGTATAACAGAATCCCTAATGATAAAATAAGGGATAATACCTTATAAAGGTGAAATATCTCAAGTGGTTGATATTAGGTAACCTTATAGTAAGCAATTTCGTAACCTGAGATAAGTCTATATCATTAAAGATAGTTGTACAAATCCTAATGGGTGACCTGTGCACTACATGATAAAGGTGATAGGTTAGTGGTTAAAAGTATTAAGAGGAAAATACCTTAATACAAGGTTAGTTGATTAACTTAAGTAAGTTGGAAGTGATGAGAAAAGTGATACATCAAGACATGATAGGTATCACATTTAGCATTTCAGGGTTGATATACCTTGATGCACCTCAAATCTAATATGCTTGGATGAGAAACACAAGAAGTATGTGTTATGTAAATTTTTACAATGAAGATGTAATGAATTCAATGCACTTTGATAAGTGTTGACTAACATACTATGAGAAAGGGGTAAAGCCAAGATAATAAGTATGATATAAACATACCATGGTAAGGTTGAGAGATGAACTCATACCTTGAATTGATAATCATTAGTGATATATGATGAGAGTAATGATCATGAGTGAATGCTTATTATATTATTGAATGATCCTAGAGAATGGAACAATAAATTAGGGTTGGATAGATAATATAAACATGAAACCCTAATTAATGTGAAATGGGAAACCCTAACCCTAATTTTTGGGTAAAGGGATGAAAAGCCCTATTTAATGGTAAACCCTAACCATGGTAAGGGAATAATGGTGTTACTATTGTATTGCATGGTGTGATGTGAAATTGTCATGACTGTTATCATGTGTATTAAACATGTCGATATCATGAGATGATGAACATAGCCAGATTTGAGGTATGATATTTATATGATAAAAATGTTGATTGGACTTGTGTGCCTTAATGTTATTGTTGCTTAGTAAAAGTGACAAAATCTGTATGGACTTTGTGAGCCATATGAGTAAGTTGTTGCCTATTGAAAGGTGACAAGACACTTAGTGGGCCTTGTGAGTCATGTGAGATGCTTGTGTAACAAGTATCATGTATACCTCAATCTGAGGAACTAGAGGTAATAGTTACCTAACAAATGGTAATAGTGATTAGTGATGAACTGAGGGTATCAATACCCATATTTGATAACTAACATAATGATATTGCTGTAAGATGTGAACTTTCAGGTGATGATATATGGGATTAAGATCCCAATGTATTATAAGTTCTGGTAAAGCAATTGATAAGAGCTTACATGTTTCTTTGTAGCATTTGTCACAATAATTCCTGTTTGAGAACTTGACTAATGCTAAAATAATATGTTAATGTAATTAATTAATCAAGTGAAATCATATCATGTAGAGCCCTGACCATATATCCATCAGTGTCAGTATTTACTGATGGTGAAATAGGTTGCTCCGTGGAAAAACTCGGAATGCATATTTTTGAATATGTGGGGGTTGATGGGCGAACATATCCTTATGTCCCAATGGGATAATTGATGAAAGGTAAACATTAAACCTCTCACTTCTTCATTTATTATACCGGGATGGATGTATGACAAATCTCCCAAAAATTGGGATAGATGTACCACGAATCTCCCAATAATATTAATGTCGGATAGATGGAGGTAAATGTGAAATCTCTCGATTCCGAAGAGAGTGCAGCTGCCATTGTAGCTCTATAGAGAAGTTGCCAATATACCATGGAAATCTATATAGCAGAGACACAAGATGTCATGCATGTGGTCTCATACTGACCGAGATGTGGGAGGTCACAGAAGCTGGCTCTTCCATTGATCTTGTATGGTATCGATTTTGACTTCGCAATGGTCGGTTGGAGTATGAGCGGTATACCTCATCTCTTCAGGGTATAAGTGTGATTGTAAAATTTAATCATCCATATAGCATGATTGCTTAAGGATTGAATACGGAAATTTACTGGCTGATGTTACATTTCTTTTATGCATCTCTAGTTGATAGATGTTATTTATATCTCTTTACATTCATTGTAAGTAGATGAATGAATTACAACTCTACCATGGGTAGATGCAATGTCCTCCTTAGTAAAGGAGATTAATTTACTTTGTTCATACAGTGATTCATATGTTGTTAAATATATAAGATTTCCCTACTCAGCTTTATTTTAATAAACTACAATAATAATGTTTTGGTAGAGAGTTATATCTCTCTCGGGGGCAATTTTCAATTGTCTCACCCCAGTGGGATCCAACATTTTTAGGTGTATGCGGACAAAGAAATAAAAATCCCTACAGCAGAGGAAGGACGGCAACAACATGGACAATAGTGAGATCTCAGGTGGAGATACTGTTATGACCCACGTTGAGGTTAGCCAGTAAATACCTCTATTAGCATGAAACACCTTGATTAGTGCTAAGTATTTTGTAGACGTCACAGTTAATTAAGGTAAGCTAAGTCATGAATCAATAGTTGAGTTTGAATCACCTGAGGCAATTAATGATATCAATGTTGATTATTTAGTTCATTAAGTTCAATCAAGTAATCACATTCGCATTTAGAGATTTAATCTAGTGAAACAGTCTAGTCAGTATGTTTTCATGCTTTGAGTTGGTAGAGGAGTTTGTCCTTGAGTGGATGCAAAAGAAATCATCCAATTTGGACCTCCGAGGCAATACTAATGCTATTTTTAGTTTTCTTGGACTTGGTTGCAATTTTTCCAAGGTTTAGCTTTTTATTTCCCTTTTTCCTTTCTCATTTATCCTTCTTCTTTACGCGATCAATAGAACAGGGCAACTGCTTGAGCGGCGCCCAAGCAGAGCCGATCCAGTAGAAGAGAAGAGTCGAAGGCAATTTTGGGCATGATAGCTACCGATTGAGCTCCGTCCACCTCCGTCATCCTTCCACCTCCTTCCTTCCTCCTCTATTGCATGCCCTAGCAGCAGTGGCCACCTGTAGCCTTGCTACTTGGCTTGGGCGGCCGACATGCAAATCAGCAGTGGCGTGGACCTGCTGCTCATCTGCAGCTGCGAGCGTGACCAGCAGCCAAAGGAAGGAGAAGGGCGGCTCTGGAGCACCTCGAACCATCCAGTAACGCCTCTACTTCCTTCCTCCACTCCATCGCCTAGCCACCAGCACCTTGCCCTAGTAGCTTGGGCGGCCGAACCATGGAGCTGCGTCTGTAGCCTAGCAACAGCGTGAGATGGTGGTCGTTTAGGGCTTGGAAGGGCCACTCCAGTGGCGCCCCTCCTTCTTCTACCTTCTCCCTCCATCCTTGACCTAGGTACCTGCTTGGCGGACAGCCAGTAGTAGGGGCGACGCCCTACCTTGCAGCAGCAGCAGTAGTGGCCGGGGGCCCTCTTGGGCATGGCAAACACCTCGAATCGCCGGCCATGACCTCGGCCAAGAGGCCTAAGCAGAAATCCGCAACTAATAGCCCTCAATCAGCACCTAACCGAGTCTCTTCTCCAACCTGTTCGAGAGTGAAAGCTGCTGTGTGTAGTAGGCTTGTTCCAGAACTGGACCAAGGTAGAAGAAGACTTGCGTTTGCAGCCAGTAGTCACCGTGAGTATAAGGCAACGCCACAAAACAACGTCCCTGGGTTTGTTCTAGAGGTTTTGGTAAGATTTCGTAGATTAAGTCCAAGACATAGCTTTAGAATCAAGTTCATCTTCATGAGTTTCCCGTTTCTGCGCAGGTGCACGGCGTGCAAATCAGTTTGCACGGCGTGCAATGTTACAGGAAGCAGAACGAGTTTCTGCCCAGGTTGCACGACGTGCAAATCAGTTTGCACGGCGTGCAAGGTTGCAGAAAAGTAGAATAAAAGTGCACTGAAGGTGCACGGCGTACAGCCCAAGTGCACGACGTGCACGCTGCCGTAAAGGGCAGAATTTGGCATGGTTGTGGACGTTTTTCAGTGTATACGAACACACCGAAGTGTGTGAGTAGTAGTTCATTTATAAATCATTATTTAACTCAATTTAAATGCTTAATTACTTCTGTATCAGTTAGTATAACTTTTAAACAGCGTAGTACATACAATAGAGTATGTTAGTTTCATTGGAACTTAAAATACCTAATATGCTTAGTGAAATTGATGAAATTTCCTGTATTATACTTGCAATGTATTTGCTGATTTAAAAATAGATGTTTAGCATCGAAAGTGGATAAATGATACTGAATCATGTTTAATGATGATAAAGGATATATATTTTCTTCATGTGTTATTCAGATTGTGCAATATGCATGAAATGTGATATTCCTATTTATATGTTTAATTGTTAATCAGTTAATAGACCTAAGTGCCCTAACACCGTAGAACCCCTAAAGGAAGGTCTGTTACTTAGGGGTGAAACTCGTGTCCAACATCAACCGGTTGAGTAATTCTGGTGGCACGAGGATAGAAAGAGAGGCAGTGTCTAACAACAATCGTGCTTGTGTCACGATGGCACTGGGGAAAAGAAAACTTGGTTATCTAACACCATTCGTGCTTGTGTCGCGAAGGTAACCCTGTGAGACTCTCTGCCTGTGTGCTCAGGTTTGCAGAGTCCGAAGCACACGTGGTTGTGCAGCACACGTGGTTATGCATTGAGGCCGTGGAGCCTGGGGTCCTGTAGCAGAGCAGGGCTGGCGTCAGACTTAGCATCTCCCGGGTGTGTCGCTAAGTCTTGTACGGTGGGACCGTAGCATGGACTTGTTGCGGATCTTTATATGCAGAGTACACTGCATATATTTAGGGCATAATAATGAAATGAATAAATAAACAAGTAGGTTCACAGTAAATTTATATAACTGTTCATTTACCTGAAATACCGGTTGATGCTTAGAAATGTGATGAATATCTGTATATCTGCTATGTTATTAGAACTGCCTTGTTTAGTTCCACATTTATGTTTAATTCAATTTATATACCTGATGAGTTGTTTAGTGATAGCTAAGTGAAATTCTATTCACTGAGCGAGTAGGCTCATACCTCTACTCAAAACATTTTCAGGTTATCATCAGCAGCAGGAAATCTGAAGGATCGTTTCATCCTAACGCCTAGTCTGTAGAAGAAAAATGTAGATAGTAGTTAGAGGTCTCTTAGTCCTTTCCCCTCGATCTTTGGGACAAGGTGTGAGTGAGAGAGTGAATGTGTATAAAGATGTAAATTGTCTGTTACGCTTTATTTTATGTCGGACAATGTAATATGTTGTAGACTCTGTTATATTGCTAGTCAGTTAATAAAGATGCTTCCGCAGTTTGTTTAGTTTCATTTGACAGCTTAGATCAGATTTTCCTATTAATATCTTTAAAATGTTTTAAAAAGTGAAGAGTGATTGGCTTATGTGTAAATCCCATCCTGTCGCGTCTTAATCTCGTGGTTTGTGGTTAATGTGAGATTGGGGCGTGACAATTTTTGGTATCAGAGCTTTGGTTTGAGTACATAGTTACTCAAGGTTAGGGGACGATAAGAGACCAATAGGATTAAGGTTTAGGTGTCTTTCTTCTATCTGTAATTTTCTAACAGGAAGTGTTCTGTTATACTATTGCAGATAGCAGGAAGAGAATGTAGTCACGAGAATCAAGTAATGAGCTTAAGTTGAGTCGTTAAGAATCATTAGGGTCAAAAGATAAGGTTATAAGTAAGGCGAATAATTAATGATGTGTTTAGCTCTGGAAGGTCTGAGTGTTTAGATACCCAGGCTAGGTGTCTGAATACTTAGATTGACCAGTATCAAGCTACTCTGTCTGTTCTTCTCTGGATGCCCTGGCCAGGTATGCAGAGGAAGGATAGGCTAGAGAGAAAACCCTAGAAATCTTAGGATTTAGAAATCAGAAATTTATGTAGGAGCAAGAGGTTAAATAAAGGATGTGATATAACTCCTACTTTATATTGCTTATTGATTAAAGATCATTAGAAACGCTCTTATATGCATGAATTTAGACTTCCAGTTATACAATAAGTATGATTCTTTTATATTGTTGTGACATGAAGTGAATTGTTTAATGTTTGTTTCCTTTATATTAAAGTAGATCTGAAGTCATGTATAAGTGAGTTGCCCTAAGTGGATATTCTTTCCACATGTTTAAGGTTAATAGGGGTTGATTAATCTCGAGTAGCTCTTGGCTTCAGGACTACAGGTTCGGCCTGGTCCGGCTGGCAGGATGCGTTACTGGGATCTAATGACTCCTATTAACAAGTAAAATAAGAAAAGAAGTCTAAATGTTCTTTAATCTTGAGAATTAGGGCTTGAGAAACATAGACCCTAATCGGCCCAAAATAGGGTTTTGATGATACATAAACACAAATTTGATTAATAGAATGTCTCACTAAATGATTTTTAGTATTTTATGTGTAACTATAATTTGGCTAAAATTGGGATATGATTTGGATATATAAAATGTGAACAACATTGGAAGATATCAGAATTTTTGAAGAATGTTCTGACCTGTTCATCGGCTGTGTTTCAAACTCGACCGATCACATTTTCTGAATGATATAGCAGTGTGGTAATTGAATTTTATATTTTTATTGGTATATCTAATTGATCTCAAATTTTAACTGTTTTTGAAAATCACAAATTTTAGACACTTTATTAAATTGGCTTAATTTTTGGATGACTTTTGATCTCTACAGTAAGGTGTCGGTCGAGTTGCAACTCGACCGAATCTGCTGCAGACTGCTATATAGCAGCGCACTGTTTGATTTTTAATTAATTATTGGTAACTTGAAATGATCTCAAATTTTTACTGGAGGTCTGAAACTTCATTAGGTATAATATATAAAATTTCCAGAATTTTTGGAGTTTATGTTAGCTGTTTAATAAACGAATTACAGAAACTATTGTGAAAACTGAATTTTCAGCCAATATAAATAAAGTTGAGTGTTGGATTAATATGCTATTGACCCAAGCAACTCAAATTGATTTATATAATCGACCACACCCGCACACAATAATGCTATGTTACTGATAAGGATCAAACCCTAGAATGATTAAAGTTGTAGTAGTTTAAGGGATATCATTAGTGATGTAACCTTAAATACTAGTAACTTTGTAAAATAAGACCTTGAGATTTGTTCTATGAAAAATACACGGGCATTGATAGTGAACTAGGGTTTTAAGGTAGTTAATCTGAACGGTACATGAACAACATGAAATGACTTAGAGAAAAGAGTAAAACATAAACCTAAAATGTAATTATAAGAAAGTAGCATAGAAATCGGAGTATTACCCGATATATGATATGAAGATAGCTGATGAAGTTCATATTTTTAAGACATGGCGTCACTATCTTTATGATGTGACAATAGATTATCACCCTGGTAAAGAGAATGTGGTGACTGATGCTTTCAGCAGAAAGTCAAGTTTAACAACTAATGCATTCTCTATGACAGGTTTCAATAGAGACCTGTTAGTAGAAATGTGGGAGTTGAACTTAGGCTTAGGGGTGACAACACAGAGTGATTTGATTGTACAGATGTAAGTTAAGCCTACTTCTTATGAGCAGATTAAGAAACTACTAAAGGGTGATAGTGAGTTAAACCAGACCATGCATGACATGATAGGAGGAAAAGAGACCAGAGTTTAAGTTTTTAGATGATAAGGTGTTGTATTAACATGACATGTTGTGTGTACCTTGAGATAGTGAATTGAAAGAAAAGATTCTTATGGAAGTGCATGTATCGAGGTATGCTATGGAAACACTAAGATGAATATGAATCCCAAGTAGTTGAAATGGATGGTCAGATATGCAGAAGGATGTAGCTGAGTATGTGGTTAAAAGTAGTGTGTACCAGTAGGTTAAGGCTGAACCCTAGAAATCTATAGCTACCTTGTAATCTTTTCTGTGCCTGAATGGGAATGGGAACATATCACAATGGATTTTGTGGTAAGATTACCCAGGACACCTAGAGGTTGTGATTTGATATGAATGATTTTGGATAGACTAATTTAGTCTGCTCGCTTTCTTCATATTAAGTCGACTTGTGATGTCTCGAAACTTAACAAAGATATACATGGATAAAATAAATAGGTTGCCTGGTAATCCAGATTCAGTATAACCTTTTCATCCGCAGACAGATGGTTAGTTTGAGAAAACCATTCAGACTCTTGAGGACATGCTGAGAGCATGTGTTTCGCTTTTCAGTGGAAGTAAGAATGAATATTTAAGTCTTATAGAGTTTTCTTAGTGTGAATGTTGAGTTTAGAAATATACACAACTAATAATGGTAAGGTATGGGTATAAACCCAGACAATACAGATTTAGTAAACCATTAGATGCATGATTTCAAGATAGTAAGATAGCATTAAAATATGTAAATAAACCTAATTGCATGCTTCCTGTTATGTTAATGTGTATGACTTAAAATTTACATGAATTGATACGTTTCTCTGAGGTATTATTAGAATTCTCAAGTACTTTTAAATAGTTGTGATATGATATGTAAATAACTCTTAATTGAGTTATGTGATGCATAAACCAGGATTTGGGGGTTAATATGCGCGTACTTCGAGAAATTGCAGACAATTGATAAATATTATAGATGGTTTCTTATAGGTGAAGTAAATTACTCTTATTGGTGTAATAAGATGTTCAATTACATGAATTCAGTATGTATGTGCCAAAATTGATTTGAATTTGGAATATTTATGAATTTTTTTTAATCTGCCTGCATGCATGATATAAAGATTACTCAGTAATTACAATGATTTTGAAATATATTGTTCTGCCAGTTCTAGAATGATACCGTATTGTGATTTGAACTGCAATCAAATAAATGAGATAACGGAAACCCTAAGAGTAGGGCGTTGCCATGTGATTAGTGAATGAGATAACCCTAAGAGTAGGGTGTTGGCATGTGATGAATGAATAAGGCAAATGAAACCCTAAGGATAGGGTGTGCGATGAATCAAGTATTTTGATATCAATTTTCATTATGAGATGTGATGATGTTTAACAGTTAAATTGCATGATTTTATTTTAGTACCAAGTTGACGTGCATTCTGTTTATTTAAGAATTTTAGTTTGTATGCATGTATAGTATGATAATTTCTCAGTAATTACCATAATTTGAGATACTGTTATAACAGTTCTACAAAGACAATGTTTTGTGGTTTGATCTGGGATCAGATCAGATGTGTCCCATGTTGAGGGACCAATACCGATAGTTGATCAGTGGATCAAGAAACTCAAGAATCATGATATACCATTAGTGAAAGTTCTGTAGAGAAATCTTAACCTAGAAGAAGCTATGTGGGAACACGAGTCAGAGATGAGTAACAAGTTTCCTTTCTCTTTTAGGAATTTCGGGACAAAATTCTTATAAGGGAGGGAGATTGTTATGACCCACGTTGAGGTTAGCCAGTAAATACCTCTATTAGCATGAAACACCTTGATTAGTGCTAAGTATTTTTTAGACGTCACGGTTAATTAAGGTAAGCTAAGTCATGAATCAATAGTTGAGTTTGAATCACCTGAGGCAATTAATGATATCAATGTTGATTATTTAGTTCATTAAGTTCAATCAAGTAATCACATTCGTATTTAGAGCTTTGATCTAGTGAAACAGTCTAGTCAGTATGTTTTCATGCTTTGAGTTGGTAGAGGAGTTTGTCCTTGAGTGGATGCAAAAGAAATCATCCAATTTGGACCTTCGAGGCAATACTTATGCTATTTTTAGTTTTCTTGGACTTGGTTGCAATTTTTCCAAGGTTTAGCTTTTTATTTCCCTTTTTCCTTTCTCATTTATCCTTCTTCTTTACGCGATCAATAGAACAGGGCAACCGCTTGAGCGGCGCCCAAGCAGAGCCGATCCAGTAGAAGAGAAGAGCCGAAGGCAAATTTGGGCATGATAGCTACCGATTGAGCTCCGTCCACCTCTGTCATCCTTCCACCTCCTTCCTTCCTCCTCTATTGCATGCCCTAGCAGCAGTGGCCACCTGTAGCCTTGCTACTTGGCTTGGGCGGCCGACCTACAAATCAGCAGTGGCGTGGACCTGCTGCTCATCTACAGCTGCGAGCGCGACCAGCAGCCAAAGGAAGGAGAAGGGCGGCTCTGGAGCACCTCGAACCATCCAGCAACGCCTCTACTTCCTTCCTCCGCTCCATCGCCTAGCCACCAGCACCTTGCCCTAGTAGCTTGGGCGGCCGAACCATGGAGCTGCATCTGTAGCCTAGCAACAGCGTGAGATGGTGGTCGTTTAGGGCTTGGAAGGGCCACTCCAGTGGCGCCCCTCCTTCTTCTACCTTCCCCCTCCATCCTTGACCTAGGTACCTGCTTGGCAGACAGCCAGTAGTAGGGGCGACGCCCTACCTTGCAGCAGCAGCAGTAGCGGCCGGGGGCCCTCTTGGGCATGGAAAACACCTCGAATCGCCGGCCATGACCTCGGCCAAGAGGCCTAAGCAGAAATCCGCAACTAACAGCCCTCAATCAGCACCTAACCGAGTCTCTTCTCCAACCTGTTCGAGAGTGAAAGCTGCTGTGTGTAGTAGGCTTGTTCCAGAACTGGACCAAGGTAGAAGAAGACTTGCGTTTGCAGCCAGTAGTCACCGTGAGTATAAGGCAATGCCACAAAACAACGTCCCTGGGTTTTTCCTAGAGGTTTTGGTAAGATTTCGTAGATTAAGTCCAAGACATAGCTTTAGAATCAAGTTCATCTTCATGAGTTTCCCGTTTCTGCGCAGGTGCACGGTGTGCAAATCAGTTTGCACAGCGTGCAAAGTTACAGGAAGCAGAACAAGTTTCTACCCAGGTTGCATGACGTGCAAATCAGTTTGCACGGCGTGCAAGGTTGCAGAAAAGTAGAATAAAAGTGCACTGAAGGTGCACGGCGTACAGCCCAAGTGCACGACGTGCACGCTGCCGTAAAGGGCAGAATTAGGCATGGTTGTGGACATTTTTCGATGTATACGAACACACCGAAGTGTGTGAGTAGTAGTTCATTTATAAATCATTATTTAACTCAATTTAAATGCGTAATTACTTCTGTATCAGTTAGTATAACTTTTAAACAGCGTAGTACATACAATAGAGTATGTTAGTTTCATTGGAACTTGAAATACCTAATATGCTTAGTGAAATTGATGAAATTTCCTGTATTATAGTTGCAATGTATTTGCTGATTTAAAAATAGATGTTTAGCATCGAAAGTGGATAAATGATACTGAATCATGTTTAATGATGATAAAGGATATATATTTTCTTCATGTGTTATTCAGATTGTGCAATATGCATGAAAGTGATATTCTTGTTTATATGTTTAATTGTTAATCAGTTAATAGACCTAAGTGCCCTAACACCGTAGAACCCCTAAAGGAAGGTCTGCTACTTAGGGGTGAAACTCGTGTACAACATCAACCGGTTGAGTAATTCTGGTGGCACGAGGATAGAAAGAGAGGCAGTGTCTAACAACAATCGTGCTTGTGTCACGATGGCACTGGGGAAAAGAAAACTTGGTTATCTAACACCATTCGTGCTTGTGTCGCGAAGGTAACCCTGTGAGACTCTCTGCCTGTGTGCTCAGGTTTGCAGAGTCCGGAGCACACGTGGTTGTGCAACACACGTGGTTATGCATTGAGGTCGTGGAGCTTGGGGTCCTATAGCAGAGCAGGGCTGGCGTCAGACTTAGCATCTCCTGGGTGTGTCGCTAAGTCTTGTACGGTGGGACCGTAGCATGGACTTGTTGCGGATCTTTATATGCAGAGTACACTGCATATATTTAGGGCATAGTAATAAAATGAATAAATAAACAAGTAGGTTCACAGTAAATTTATATAACTGTTCATTTACCTGAAATACCGGTTGATGCTTAGAAATGTGATGAATATCTGTACATCTGCTATGTTATTAGAACTGCCTTGTTTAGTTCCGCATTTATGTTTAATTCAATTTATATACCTGATGAGTTGTTTAGTGATAGCTAAGTGAAATGCTATTCACTGAGCGAGTAGGCTCATACCTCTACTCAAAACATTTTCAGGTTATCATCAGCAGCAGGAAATCTGAAGGATCGTTTCATCCTAACGCCTAGTCTGTAGAAGGAAAATGTAGATAGTAGTTAGAGGTCTCTTAGTCCTTTCCCCTCGATCTTTGGGACAAGGTGTGAGTGAGAGAGTGAATGTGTTTAAAGATGTAAATTGTCTGTTACGCTTTATTTTATGTCGGACAATGTAATATGTTGTAGACTTTGTTATATTACTAGTCAGTTAATAAAGATGCTTCCACAGTTTTTTTAGTTTCATTTGACAGCTTAGATCAGATTTTCCTATTAATATCTTTAAAATGTTTTAAAAAGTGAAGAGTGATTGGCTTATGTGTAAATCCCATCCTATCGCGTCTTAATCTCGTGGTTTGTGGTTAATGTGAGATTGGGGCGTGACAGATACTATATGTCAAGTCATATAGCTAGTAGTCCTATGTGTCATCTCTGTACTCTCAGGTCCTCAGAGTTAGTAGTTAGCGCTTTTAATGAATCGATCTGAGATTTTGGCTTGATTCCTCGAGGTTCTTATGCTGTCTATATATAATGTTAATAGGGTAGTTGATGTTTGTAATCCTCGAGAAGAGATGGTACAAGTTATGTACTTATGAACCAGGATGTAAATGTTATACATTGGTTCTTGATGAAAGAGTTTTCCTATGTTTGGATCTCTTAGCAAAAAGGTTTTAATTTTGAGTGCTTTTTGTTAATCTGCTGCTAATGATCGCTTCTGCTTAAGTAAATCATGTTTTTGTGAGTTGGATGCTACAAGTTTAGTGGTATCAGAGCTCTAGGTTCGCTGAGTCTACAGAGACATAGGATTAAGGTAGTAGAGTCTGTTCTAGTGTCTTCCAGTGTGGCGACCGTCTCACGAAAACATGATTAACTAATGCAGAAGCAAATTATTTGCAGCAGATTACTGAAAATCACTGAAAATTAAAACATTTTCAAAGAGATTCATTCACAGGAAAACTCTTTAACCAAGAACCAAAGTATTTCAAATTCATCCTGGTTCACAAGTACACAACCTGTACCATTCCTTCTCAAAGATTACAACATCAACTGTCTTATAAACATTATATACAGACAGTATACGAATCTCGAGGCATCAAGCCAAAACCTCAGAATAAGACACTGACTAAAAACTCTGAGGACCTGAGAGTACAAAGACGACACATAGGACTACTATCTGTATGACTAGACAAACAATATCTCCACCTGAGATCTTATTGTTGTCCCTGTTGTTGTTGTTGTTGTAGCTATTTCCTTGTTCTAGGATTTCTACTTTGCCTCCCATGCATACCTAAAAATGTTTCCCACGGGGGTGATACAATTGAAAATTGCCCCAGCGAGAGATATAACTCTCCGCCAAAAACATTGTTATTGCAGTTTATTAAATTAAAACTGAGCAGGGGTTAGTTTTACATTATCAGGCATAATTATTCATCATAGAACAGAATAAGATAATCTCCATTCTCAAGGAAGTCATTGCATCTACCCATGGTAGATAAGTAATTCATTTGTCTACCTTGCAGAGAATATAAAGAAACATAATTAACAATTATCCACTAAGGAATGCACAAAGAAATGCAACATCAGCCAATGAATCTCTGTATTCAATCCTTAAGAAAACATGCTATATGGCTAATTACATTTTACAATCACACTTATGCCCTGAGGAGGTGAGTCGTACTGCTCAAATCCAACCTTCGGTTGCGAAACCCAAAGCCGGTGCCATACAAGGTCCATGGAAGAGTCGGACTTCATGACCTCCCACATCTCGGTCAGTGTGAGACCACAAGCAGGACCGCAGTCTCTTGCTTAAGTGATCTCAGTCACAGGGTTAGCTCCCATAGGCTACCCTTTCTCTATCCCACCTTGGTACAGGTCTTGACGCTAGTATATCTGAGCCACGGGCCAGTTCACCGTGCTCCCTGAGCCATGAACACATTCATTCTCTTTCACACTGGTCCATGGGCCTGTTCACCATGCTCTTATACACATCTTGAGTCTACAACCGAAGTTGCACTCTAATCCTCCTATTTTCGGCTAGGAGAAACCCCACATATTCAACAATATACGCTCCGGATTAACCCACAGGAAAACCCATTTCACCATCACCAACTACTAACGATGATGGATCTATGGCCAGGGCACTACATGATGAAATTCTACTTGATTAATTAAGTGCATTACCATATCTTTTAGCATCATCCATGTTTCAAACAAGAATTATTATAACATATGCTACAAATAAAGATACAATAAATCTATCACATACTTTTCAAATCTTTAAAACACATGATACTTGGGATCTCAGTCCTTTATCACATTACTGGGAATTCTCATCCCTTCACATTATCATCATCATGATTACTGGATCTGGGTAGTTAAACCCTTAGATCATAACATTGTTATCTTTGTAATAGATAACCATTACCTCTAGGTCCTCAGACCAAGGTATTCATTTTACTTGTGTGCAAGTATTCACATGGCTCACCAGACCATTACACATCTTTTCACCTCTCACTAGGCAACAACTTATTCACATGGCTCACAAGGCCATTACACATCTTGTCACCTCTCACTAGGCAACAACTTATTCACATGGCTTACAAGGCCATTGATCATTATACTTGTTATACAAGTATTTAACATGCCTTACAAGACTTATGCAATAAAAGAAATACAACCTTCCCATCATTAGGGTTAAGGTTTTCCATTATTAACCATTTAGGTTTTCAAGGTCATATTATCAATGATCAAACCCTAATTCATTGCTCCACACATCTAGGAGCAAAGATTGATATCATAAGTATTCAATCATACTTATTTATTCTCATCATTTTTCATTAAATGAATCATCAATTCAAGGTATGAGTTCATTTCTCATCCTCATCATGGTATGATTACATCATACACATCATTTGGGCTTAACCCCATTCTCAAGGTACATTAATTAACACTCATCAAGGTGCAACAACTCATTACATTTCATTGTAATAGTTGCATAACACACTTCATATGTTTCTTACCCAATTATATTGGATTTGGAGTACATCATGGCATATAAACCCTGAAGTGTTGAATGTGATAACTATCATATTTTGATGTATCACTTTCTCATCACTTCAGACTCTCCTAAATTAGCCATCTTATCTTGTATTAAGGTATTTCCCTTCTTAATACATTCCATCACTAATCACTTACCTATAGCATATAATGCATAGGCCACACATTAGAGTTGTCCAACTATCTTTAATGATATGGACTTGTCTAATGGTAAAGACATTGCTTACAATTGGGTTGCATGTATTCAACCACATGAAATGTTTCACCTTTATAAGGCCATTCCTTCTATCTCATCATTTGGGTTTCTTTATACCCTTACTTAAGATTAGAATTATGATTCATTGTCATATTATCCAAGATTAGTGCTTTATGTATTATGACTCCTCATTAGAGTCTCACATTCCTTCACCCTTCTTAGGGCCTCTTATCACAACATAACATTAGTATGTCATGTGGTGTTAATACTTAGTTAAGGTTTCTCATGGAATCACCCTCAACTAGGGTTTCCACCATAGTTTCCCTTCTTTTTGGGTCTACTATTCATCTCTATAAGGATTTCATTCAATTATCCATAATTGGAGATTCACAATTCATCCCAATTAGGGATTTACATCTCTTTTCCCTAAATTAGAGTTTCACTTATGATTACCCTAGATTAGGGCTACATCCTTACCCTGGACTAGGGTTTCATTTAGAATTGCCCTCAATTAGGGTTAGAATTCAATAACCCTATCAATTAGGGTTTATGTTCATGATTAGGGTTTCATGATCTCTTTACATAAGGATCATACCCTTAATCACCACATGAATCATATTCATGTTATGAATTCATGCTAACATCATCTCAACTTGATAAGGTCATATCATCCCTTCAATTAAGTACATACAACTATGAATGACAAAGTGTACCAAGTCATTGATCCTATAAGAAATTAGGGTTCATCCCTTAATTGGCACTAATCAATTAGGTACTAATAGGGTTTCAATATTTGTACCTTCATTGATTATCATTACTAATCATCATTGGATCAATGAGTCATTCATCATCTCTATTCTCGAGAGATTCAATCACCTTGGACCTCCATTACATAAGGTATCCAATTGAATTGATCAATTGAATCTACAATCAACTTTGACTACTTGACCCCCAAACGGTTTGGAACCGTTTGGTAAAGGTGGTGCTTGAGACCGTTTGGCCAAGTAGGTGAAGACCGTTTGGCCAAGTAGGTGAAGACCGTTTGGCCAAGTAGGTGAAGACCGTTTGGCCAAGTAGGTGAAGACTGTTTGGCCAAGTAGGTGAAGACCGTTTGGCCAAGTAGGTGAAGACCGTTTACCCATCACATCATCAAAATCCAATTCAACCAATTAGGGTTTGGATCATTGGATTGATCACCAAATCAGCAATTGATTACACTTTAACTTAGTATCATTAGATCATCAATTTCTTAACCATACTCACCCCTATACCTCCAAACGGTCTTGGGTGACCTCCAAACGGTCTTGATACCGTTTGGCTCATCCAACCCTTGGATTCTAGTGAACAATCATTAGGGTTTGAGCTATTGAGTTGATAATCAAATCAGCACTTAATTGCAAAGTGATTTGGTACTTTTAGACCTTCAATTGGTCAATCATGCTTAACCCTAGACCTCAAAATGGTCTTTGGTGATACCCAAACGGTCTTGAGACCGTTTGGGTGATTCCCAAACGGTTTTGAAACCATTTGGGTCAATCAACCCAAAACATCAACTCATTCCAATGAAAAATCAGCACTTAGCCGATTAGGGTTAACACCATATCTTTTGTCCGTCAATCACTTAAGCATATCCAACCCTAGACCTCCAAACGGTCTTGGGTGACCCCCAAACGGTCTTGAGACTGTTTGGGTAATCCCCAAACGGTTTTGAAACCGTTTGGGCTAATTAACTCAAAAAGTCAAATCAGCCAAGTTGAAAATCAGCACTTAATCCAATTAGGGTTTACCTAATTGATTAGCCTTCAACTCATGATTCCTTTGGAATTAATCCATAAAATTTGGTAGGTCATAAACCAACATAATTAGGAACAGTATTATCAAACGGTCAACCTTTGGTCAACTCTTTCAAACGGTTTTGAAACCGTTTTCCCAAAAAGGCAAATAAATCAAGCTGAAAAATCAGCACTTAATCCAATTAGGCTTTGCCTAATTAATTGGCCTTCAACTCATGATTCCTTTGGAACTAATCCATAAAATTTGGTGATTTATTAAAAAACATCATTAGGAACAGGAATCGCAAACGGTCAACCCTTGGTCAACCCTCTCAAACGGTTTTGAAACCGTTTTCCCAAAACGTTAAATTAATCAAGCTGAAAAATCAGCACTTAATCCAATTAGGTTTTCCTACTTGATTGGCCTTCAATTCACGATTCCTTGGGAGTTAACCCATTAAATTTGGTGAGTAATTAACCAACATAATTAGGAACAGTAATATCAAATGGTAAACCCTTGGTCCACTCACTCAAACGGTTTTGAAACCGTTTTCTCCCAAAAGGTTTCAAACCGTTTGCTCTCAAACGGTTTGGTGAAACCACATGAGCAATTAACTCAAAACCGTATGAACCATGATTTCTTTGGAAAAAGTATCCAAGATGATGTCATCATCATCTACCTTCGTCCCTGAAGTTCTAACAACTTCTGATTTCATGAAATAACCATTTTCAACCAGCAATTAAACAAGATAATGAAGGAATCATTGAAATTGCAAGATTAATGGTTGAATAACAATGAAAAAGGGATCAAGTTATAAAACCTTCCTCCAATTGAGGTCCAAAGCTCCATGTCCACGCCAACAATGGTGGATGAAACTCCTTTAACCATTCCAAGGCTCGTCCTCAAGGTTTGAGTGAAAAGGAATGGTTAGAATTGAAGAGGAGATCGAATTAGGAAGAAATCCATAATTTATTTTGATTTCCACCATGGAATCAAGGTGAAATGGATCAAGAACCATACCAACAGGTTGGGGGTCGTCCTCATGATCCTCCCAAGCTCCCTTGTCCGTTTCCCAAGCAAGGAGAAGAAGTGGGGTCGAAAAAGCCTTCCATTTGGCTTGTAAAGGGTCTTTTTATAAGAAATTCAAGGAGAGAGAAAGTGCCTTATAAAAAAAATCATTTAATCCCAAAAATGTGGCCGCCTCTTCCCCCTTATCTTCCTTAGGGATGAGTATATATTGTTTGCCTCTTATTCCTCTCAATTATCCATGATTTAAAGAAAAGCAAATTAAGCACCTCAATTCATATTATATTAATATCCATATGTGAGTGGATATTTCTTTTTCTTATAAAATTGTGTGTGAGTTATCCACTCCCTTGGATATTTTCGTGGTCCTTGCAAATCTCAAGGACGTCACACATACATCTGAATCCAATAATTTTAATTTTGGTTGAAGGCCCTTTAATTAATACATTTATTTTTGCCCTAAATCGAATTAGGGTTTCAATTAGGATTAAATCTTGATTATTTTAATATCAAGATTCTCTCTCCTCCAACTTAATTCAAATGAGGCGCCCCTCTCATTTTATTTTCTCTACATGATGACAAGAAGAATTAAGTACCTTATTGAAGTGGTAATTTGCATATTGAACCCTAGGTTTTGGGTAAATTGCACTTTACACCAAAACTAGGTTTTAATGCACAAACATTGCTCTATCAGTTCTTTCTTGGTATTCAGGCTTCCATAAGCCACACCTCAGCATCATCTTCACTCTCATGATGCTTCAACACATGAGGAACATATTATCATGCACAATTTGCACTTAAACCCCTCAACTTTGGTATTTTGCACATTAGTCCAAAATAAACAAAACATTGATTTCATCAATGTTCAAAAAGGAATAGAATTGCAATATAAGTTCCTCTTGAGCCCTAATTACCTTTCACAAGATGAGATTAAGCATTTAATCATCTTTCTTAATCAAAACATCTAGGGTTAAAGTATGACCCAGGTCAGGGGTGTTACATCCAGTGTATCTGATAGTGTCTTCTACTCATATAGGAGAAGAAGAACATAAAGATGTATGGATCACACGAAGAACATGATGCTGAAAGAAGCATTGCTGCACCAGAAAGTGGTGCAAGGGACTGGACTAAGAAGGAAATAGTATCTGAATATCCTCAGTTGAACCAAGCAATGATAGAGAGCCCAGCTTTCCAAGCTCTGTATGGGAAATTTAGGGCAGCTGTGATGCATGTAGTAGACTATGCATTAGCAATACAACCCAGATTACCAACCCCCAATAATGAAGTTATGGGCTCCAACAGGATTCCTAATCAACTTCAACAGGATGAAGTAATATAAAATGTGGGAAGGAATAGGTTGCAACCTAAAAGTAGAATTTGCTATAGGTGTAGGAAGCCTGGACATATCTTAAAGAATTGCCCAATAAAGAATAACGAAGAAAGAATTAAAAAAAGGCCTATCCAAACTCAGGAATAGAGGCGTAGTAGTTCCAAAAAGAAAAAGTTTTTGGTACCACCGTTACAACCAGGGACTAGTGCACCAAGTCAAGGTCTACCCAGAAGGGGTAAAGAACCATCTAGGCCTCAGTGGGAGAACAAAACTTATTATCAATGTAGACAGGTAGGACATCAGGCAAGAAATTGCTCAGCCAAAAATGTTATGGTGAATCAACCCCTGAGGCAGAGTCAGCAGGACTCTCATAAGCAGTGGTCTAGTAATAGCACTCGAGGACATGGATAGACGTACCAGGCAAGGTTCTATGAAAAGAATCAGCCTGAGGCAGCAAATAATTGTGAAATGAAACAAGTCAGACAAAATAATGTCATTCTAATATGTCTTTTTATGGTTTCCTCAGTTAAATTGAGAAAATAATTGATTGAGCTTTCCTTGATTAGTCCTATGAGGACTTACATTCTGTACAGTAACATTTATAGATGTTTCATATTGTTCTTAACTCTATGAAGGAGGATGAGGTATAGAAGAGATGCCTGGATAAAATCTAGGAATGTTAGAACTTATGCTTGTGATAATATGAAAAGAAAGGAATATGATAGTATACAAAGTGCAGACTACTTAATCTCAGTATTTATATACCCCGTTTAGGTATACAACTATTGATGATAAAGTGAATATGGAAACTCTTAGATTGTTATCTTTTTGATTGCTCTGATCAAGTAGTCATTCTGAGACAATCCAATGAGTATCATGAAATTAGAAATATGGAATGGAAAAATGTGTCATATCCTAAGAATAAGAAAGATAAATTTGAAATAATCCCAGATCAGTATGTGTGTATGAGGAAGTAAAAAGTATACTCCTCATAAGATAAAAATGAGAACAAGGGAGGTGATCCCTGTTTGATAAAGTTTGTGTGTATAATAAAGATCGTTTCCCATAATGAGGAAATGGGATATGTGACGAGATCATAAGATGCTCATGAACATGTTAGATAATAACAAAGAAAGGAATAATGTCATGTGATCATCCGTAAAAATTCCTGTGCAGAGGGCAAGGAACCTAGGATGAGACAAAGAGTAAATGATTCATGAATAGTTGAAAACTCATGAAATAATAAAAAGAATATGATCCCTTGCTTTCTTTCCTTCTGGGGACATGGCAATCAAGTAAGTCATAAGATACTTGTTGTGTATAAAGATGTTCATGTGATGGATACTTAGAAAAGTATCAGTTTATCTTGGACTTTGGTTACAAGGTGAAGATATATGTAACAAGTAATGTCCCAAGATGAAAGGAAGATAAATATGTGATGTGTTTTCAACACATGTGATAGATACCAAGGAAAGAGATTCTGGTGTCTGAAAAATATCAAATGGTTCATGTTGGCTACCTGGAATGGTCAACCATGAAATCAGTTTAATTATACATAAAATAATATGAACATCATATGTTAGGGGTTTATGCTTTGCATAAACATACCAATTAAATATATCTTTAAAATAAATTCTTAATTGATAAGTAACTTCTCTTTATGATGAGAAAATGTACAACTAATGAGATAGTTGGTACAAGTAACAAGGAATCCTAGTATTATGTCAGCAGATTAGAAGGCACAACCGAGATATGAAATGACTTATAGTCCCAAGAGGGTGATAGAACATAAATGTGATCATGAAAGTGAAATGCTGAATTAAATAAGGAGCATGGGAGACTCCTCAGAAATAAGAATCTGTCACATGAAACTATAAATTCAGAAAAATTGTTACATGACACAGAATTAATTCCACAATTAATAATAAAAAGGACAGTGGAGTATGTGTCCCGTGTGAACCATTCTATGATAAACTTGTGTGGAATAACTTTGTGTTTATCAAAGATTTATGGTGTCCCCATAACAATGAAATTTTATGTAGAGAATATATAGTATGATGAATGAATAATATATGTCTTCCTTTATCTGGGATTTCGGGGACGAAATCCATGTTAGGGGTTTATAATTTGTAACATCCCTGACCTGGGTTATGCCCCCTGGGAGTTTTGCTTAAGAAAGTTAATTAGATCCTTAATTTTATCTTGTGAAAAGTAATCAAGGCCCGAGAGAAACCTATGTTTCAATTTTGGTCCCGTTTGAATAATGTTGAAGCAATGTTTGCTTATTTTGGACTAAAGTGCAAATTACCCAAGTTGAGGGGTTAACTTTCAAATGTTACACGATTAAATGTTCCTCATGTGTTGAAGCATAATGAGATTGAATATGATGTAGAGGTATGGCTTGGGAAAAGCCTGAGTACCAAGAAAGAGCTGATAAAGTAATGTTTGTGCATTAAAACCTAGTTTTGGTGTAATGTGCAAATTACCCAAAACCTAGGGTTCAATATGAAAATTACCACTTCAAAATAGTCCCAAATGTTTCTTGGAATCATGTTGAGAAAATAAAATGAGAGGGCATCTCATTTGTATCACTTTGAAGGAGAGAGAATCTTGATATTAAAATAATCAAGATTTAGGCATAATTGAAACCCTAATTCAATTTAATGCAAAAATAATTATATTAATTGGATTTCCCTTCAACAAAAATTGTGTTGGCTGAAAATAAACAAGTGTGTACGTCCTTGTGCCTTGCAAAGGCAATGGAAATATCTACGTGAGTGGAGAACCCACTCACATTAAGAAAAGAAAAAGAAATATCCACTAACTTATGGATATTAGTATTATATGATTTAAGGTGGTTAATTTGCTTTTTTTTTAATCATGGATAATTGAGAGGAATAAGAGGCAAAGAAGATAGACTCATATCTAAGGAAGATAAGGGTGCAAGTGGAAATGAAATGGAGGAGATAATTCCTACTTTCTCTCTCTTAAATGAATTTTCAATAAAATTCATGTATATATTCATTTATCCATAGCTTGAATTGGTAATTTCGAATCCACTTCTTCTCTTTGCTTGAAAAACGTCCAAGGGAGCTTTGGAGGATCAGTAGGACGACCCCTAACCTGTTGGTAATCTTCTTGACTTCCTTTCACCTCAATTCCATGGTGGAAATCGAAAATCAATGCATGATTTCTTCTTATCTCGATCCCATCTTCAATTTTAACCATTCCTTTTCACTCAAATCTTGAGGACGAGCCTTGGGATAGTGAAAGGAGTTGCATACACCATTTTTGACGTGATATTGAGGATTCGAAGCTCAATTGGAGGCGGATTTTATAACTTGAACCCTTACTATTGTTATTGCATTCAATTCCTTATCAATTGTTGATCATTTGTTCTTCTTGAAATTCACTTGATCAAATCAATGGAACCACCATGAAAATTACAGAAAAATATGAAGGATCGTAGCTTGATGATGATGACATCATCCTAAGCACACACCTCAAAAATATCCTAGGCAAACAGTTTTAAAAGTTTGAGACCAATCAGTTTCATTGAAAATTGGTCAAACAGTTTCAACAAACCGTTTGAAACCAAACGGTTTCAAACCGTTTGGAGTGGTTGAGCATTTGCAATGGTTGACCGTTTGAAGTTCATAGGCTGATTTTGATGGTTGATGAACCATTAAATCTAATTGATTAGTTTCAAAGGGTTCATCAGTTGAAGGTTAATCAATTATTAAACCCTAATCGGGTTAAGTGCTGAAATTTCAATTGGTTGATTTAAAATGTTGGGTTGATTAACCCAAACGGTCTCAAGACCATTTAGAGATCACCCAAACGGTCTCAAGACCATTTGGAGGTCAACCAAGACCATTTGGATGTCTAGGGTTGAGTTGAGTAATTGAAGGTCTAGAGATAGTCAATTAAAATGCAATAAATAGTTCAATTGGTGATCAACCTAATGATCTAAACCCTAATTGAATTCCATACATTTCAATGATTTAATAGGTAAAACGGTCTCAAGACCATTTAGAGGTCATCCAAACGACCTCAAGACCGTTTCAGGTCAGGTCATATCATAATTTGATGATGATTCATTGATTTCAATTGAATTAGTTCCACAATGTTAACCATTGATGGTTCCTTGAATTCAAAACCCTAATTGATGGTTTCTTGATGATAAAACCTAGTTCAATTGGGTTCAAAACCCTAATTTATGGTACATTTGAAGGATGATTCAATAGTTAAATTGATGAATGAATTAAGGATTCAATTGGTAGGCGGTTCATTGATTAAAACATTGAATTATTTAAGTGTTGAAAGACCTTTTTGGTCCATTCAGTTTTGAGAGGGTTTGGATCAAACAATCTTAAGACCCTTTGAGTCAAAATGGTATAAAGACCAATTGGTTCCATACGGTCTCAAAACCCTTTGGGTCCAAACGGTCTCAAACCGTTTGGAGACCCAAGTCTAACCAGTTTCAACACACTTCTTGCCCAAATGGTTTCATACCGTTTAGAGAGTAAAGGGTCAAGAACGTTTAGTGATTCAATGTGATCATATCATTTGAAAAACTATTGTGATAAAGGATCAATTGACCCTATAATTGTTACTGATTTATCTCAAAGATAATCACTAGGGTTGTACCTTTAAGGTACCAAGTGATTGGTAACCTTAGATGAGTTATTCCTTGAAGCTTAAGTAAGCAATATTTCAATACACTATGTCAACCCTAAATTGAATGTACTTAATTGAAGGGTTGGTTGACCTAATCTAACCAAGATTGACATAGTCAATATCCTAGAAAGGATGAGAGAGAGAGGAATCCATACATGTAGGATAATCATGTAATGTATAAGCCTCAACACCTTCAATATGAATAAACTATGAATTTAGGATATGATCCTTGATGAAGAGATCATGAAACCCTAATCAAGAAGATTGATGAACCTTAACCCTAATCTAGGGTAAATATGTAACCCTAATCAAGGGTAAAAACATGAGATATCCTAACTATGGTTAATGGAATGTGAAATCCTATTTGGGATGAATAGAAAACCCTAATCTAGGGTGATGCCATGTGAAACCTAATTAAGAGTGAAGCCATGTGAAACCCTGATATAGGGTGATAGTATGTGAAACCCTAATTTTGGGCAATATGATGATAAAACATAACCCTAATGGTATGAGAGAATACCTAATGATAAAATAAGGGATAATACCTTATAAAGGTGAGATATCTCAAGGGGTTGATATTAGGTAACCTTATAGTAAGCAATGCCTTAACCTGAGATAAGTCTGTATCATTAAAGGTAGTTGTACAAATCCTAATGGGTGACCTATGCACTACATTATAAAGGTGATAGGTTAGTGATTAAAAGTATTAAGAGGAAAATACCTTAATACAAGGTCAGTTGATTAACTTAAGTAAGTTGGAAGTGATGAGAAAAGTGATACATCAAGACATGATAGGTATCACATTTAGCATTTCAGGGTTGATATACCTTAATGCACCTCAAATCTAATATGCTTGGATGAGAAACACAAGAAGTGTGTGTTATGTAAATTGTTACAATGAAAATGTAATGAATTCAATTCACTTTGATAAGTGTTGACCAACATACTATGAGGAAGGGGTTAAGCTAAGATAATGAGTATGATATAAACATACCATGGTAAGGTTGAGAGATGAACTCATACCTTGAATTGATAATCATTAGTAATATATGATGAGAGTAATGATCATGAGTGAATGCTTATGATATTATTGAATGTTCCTAGAGGAATGGAACAATAAATTAGCATTGGATAGATAATATAAACATGAAACCCAAATTAATGTGAAAAGGGAAACCCTAACCCTAATTTTTGGGTAAAGGGATGAAAAGCCCTATTTGATGGTAAACCCTAACCATGGTAAGGGAATAATGGTGTTACTATTGTATTGCATGGTATGATGTGAAATCGTCATGACTATTATCATGTGTATTAACCATGCTGATATCTTGAGATGATGAACATAGCCAAATTTGAGCTATGATATTTATATGATAAAAATGTTGATCGTACTTGTGTGCCTTAATGTTATTGTTTCTTAGTAAAAGTGAAAAAATGTGCATGGACTTTATGAGCCATATGAGTAAGTTGTTGCCTAGTGAAAGGTGTCAAGACACTTAATGGGCCTTGTGAGCCATGTGAGATGCTTGTGTAACAAGTATCATGTGTACCTCGGTCTGAGGAACTAGAGGTAATTGTTACCTAACAAGTGGTAACAATGATTAGTGATGAACTGAGGGTATGAATACCCATATTCGATATGTAACATAATGATGTTGCTGTAAGATTTGAACTTTCAAGTGATGAGATATGGGATTAAGATCCCAATGTATTATAAGTTCTGGCAAAGCAATTGATAAGAGCTTACATGTTTCTTTGTAGCATTTGTCACAATAATTCCTGTTTGAGAACTTGACTGATGCTAAAAGAATACGTTAATGTACTTAATTAATCAAGTAAAATCATATCATGTAGAGCCTTGACCATAGATCCATCAGTGTCAGTATTTACTGATGGTGAAACGGGTTGCTCCGCGGCAAAACCTGGAATGCATATTTTTGAATATGTGGGGGTTGATGGGCGAACATATCCTTATGTCCTAATGGGGAATTGATGGAAGGTAAACATTAAACCTCTCAATCCTTCATTTCTTATACCGAGATGGATGTATCATGAATCTCCCAAAAATTGGGATAGGTGTACCACGAATCTCCCAATAATATTAATGCCAGATCGATGGAGGTAAATATGAAATCTCTTGATTGCGAAGAGAGTGCAGCCGCCGTTGTAGCTCTATAGTGAAGTTGCCAGTACCCTAGAAAGCTATATAGTAGAGACACAAGATGTCCTGTATGTGGTCTCATACTGACCGAGATGTGGGAGGTCATGGAAGCCGACTCTTCCATTGATCTTGTATGATACCGATTTCGACTTCGCAATGGTCGGTTGGAGTATGAGCAGTATACCTCATCTCCTCAGGGCATAAGTGTGATTGTAAAATGTAATCAGCCGTATAGCATGATTTCTTAAGGATTGAATACGGAAATTTACTGGCGATGTTACATTTCTTTTATGCATCTCTAGTTTATAAATGTTATTTATATCTCTTTACATTCATTGTAAGTAGATGAATGAATTACAACTCTACCATGGGTAGATGCAATGTCCTCCTTATGAAAGGAGATTACTTAGCTTTGTTCATACAATGATTCATCTGCTATTAAATATATAAGATTTCCCTGCTCAGTTTTACTTTAATAAACTGCAATAATAATGTTTTGGCAGAGAGTTATATCTCTCACTGGGGAAATATTAAATTGTCTCACCCCCGTGGGATCCAACATTTTTAGGTGGATGCAGACAAAGAAATAAAAATCCCTGCAACAGAGGAAGGATAGCAATAGTAGGGACAACATTGAGATCTCAGGTGGAGATACTCTCTGTCAAGTTATATAGATAGAAGTCCTATGTGTCGTCTCTATACTCTCAGGTCCTCGGAGTTAGTAGTTAGTGCTTTTAATGAATCGATCTGAGATTTTGGCTTGATACCTCGAGGTTCTTATGTTGTCTGTATATAATGTTAATAGGGCAGTTGATGTTTGTAATCCTTGAGAAGAAATGGTACAAGTTATGTACTTATGAACAAGGATGTAAGTGTGATACATTGGTTCTTGATGAAAGAGTTTTCCTATGTTTGGATCTTTTTGCAAAAAGGTTTTAATTTTTAGTGATTTTTGTTAATCCGCTGCTAATGATCGCTTCTGCTTAAGTAAATCATGTTTTTGTGAGTTGGATGCTACAAATTTAGTGGTATCAGAGCTCTAGGTTTGCTGAGTCTACAGAGACATAGGATTAAGGTAGTAGAGTATGTTCTAGTGTCTTCCAATGTATCTGATAGTGTCTTCTACTCATATAGGAGAAGAAGAACTTAAAGATGTCTGGATCACACGAAGAACATGATGCTAAAAGTAGCATTTCTGCACCAGGAAGTGCTGCAAGGGACTGGACTAGGAAGGAACCAGTATATGAATATCCTCAGTTGAACCAAGCAATGATAGAGAGCCCACCTTTCCAAGCTTTGTATGGGCAATTTAGGGCATCTGTGACGCATGTAGTAGACCATGCATTAGCAATACAACCCAGATTTCCAACCCCCAATGATGAAGTTATGGGCTCCAATAGGATTCCTAATCAACATCAACATGATGAAGCAATAGAAAATGTGGGAAGGAATAGGTTACAACCCAAAAGTAGAATTTGCTATGGGTGTAGGAAGCCTGGACATATCTTAAAGAATTGCCCAATGAAGAATAAAGAAGAAATAATTAAGAAAAGGCCTATCCAAACATAGGAACAGAGGCCTAGTAGTTCCAAAAAGAAGAAGTTTTTGGTACCACCGGTACAACCAAGGACTAGTGCACCAAGGCAAGGGCTACCCAGAAGGGGTAAAGAAACATCTAGGCCCCAGTGGGAGAATAGAACTTATTATCAATGTAGACAGGTAGGACATCTGGCAAGAAATTGCTCAGCCAAAAATGTTATGGTAAATCAACCCCTGAGGCAGAGTCAGCAGGACTCTCATAAGCAGTGGTCTAGTAACTGCACTCGAGGACGTGGACACACGTCCCAGGCAAGGTTTTATGAAAAGAATCAACCTGAGGCAGCAAATAATTGCGAAATGATATAGGTCAGACAAAATAATGTCATTCTAATATGTCTTTTTATTGTTTCCTGAGTTAAATTGAGAAGGTAATTGATTGAGCTTTCCTTGATTAATCCTATGAGGACTTACATTTGGTACAGTAACATTTATAGATGTTTCATATTGTTCTTACCTCTATGAAGGAGGATGAGGTATAGAAGAGATGCCTGGATAAAATCCAGGAATGTTAGAACTTATGCTTGTAATAATATGAAAAGAAAGGAATATGATAGTATACAAAGTGCATACTACTTAATCTCAGTATTTATATACCCTGGCCAGGTATACAACTATTGATGATAAAGTGAGTATGGAAACTCTTAGAATGTTATCTTTTTGATTGCTCTGATCAAGTAGTCATTCTGAGACAATCCAATGAGTATCATGAAATTTGAAATATGGAATGGAAAAATGTGTCATATTCTAAGAATAAGAAAGAGAAATCTAAAATAATCCCAGATTAGTATGTATGTATGAGGAAGTAAAAAGTATACTCCTCATAAGATATGAATGAGAACAAGGGAGGTGATCCTTGTTCGATAAAGTTTGTGTGTATAATAAAGATCGTTTCCCATAATGAGGAAATGGGAAATGTAATGAGATCATAAGATTCTCATGAACATGTTAGATAATAAAAAAGAAATGAATAATGTCATGTGATCATCCTTAAAAATTCATGTGCAGAGGGCAAGGAACCTAGGATGAGATAAAGAGTAAATGATTCATGAATAGTTGAAAAATCATGAATTAATAAAAAGAATATGATCCCTTGCTTTATTTCCTTCTAGGGACATGGCAATCAAGTAAGTCTTAAGATACTTGTTGTGTATAAAGATGTTCATGTGATGGATACTTAGAAAAGTATCAGTTTATCTTGGACTTTGGTTCCAAGGTGAAGATATATGTAAGAAGTAATGTCCCAAGATGAAAGGAAGATAAATATGTGATGTGTTTTCAACACATGTGATAGATACCAAGGTAAGAGATTCTGGTATCTGAAAAATATCAAATGGTTCATGTTGGATACCTGGAATGGTCAATCATGAAATCAATTTAATTATACATAAAATAATATGAACATCATATGTTAGGCGTTTATGCTTTGCATAAACATAACAATTAAAGATATCTTTAAAATAAATTCTTAATTGATAAGTAACTTCTCTTTATGATGAGAAAATGTACAACTAATGAGATAGTTGGTACAAGTAACAAGGAGTCCTAGTATTATGTCAGCAGATTAGAAGGCACAACTGAGGTATGAAAAGACTTATAGTCCCAAGAGGGTGACAGAAAATAATTGTGATCCTGAAAGTGAAATGTTGAATTAAATAAGGATCAAGGGATACTCCTTAGAAACAAGAATATGTCACATGAAATTGTAAATTAAGAAAAAGTGTTACATGACACAGAATTAATTCCACAGTTAATAATAAAAAGAACAGTGGAGTATGTGTTCCGTGTGAACCATTCTATGATAAATTTGTGTGGAATAACTTTTTGTTGATCAAAGCTTTATGGTCTCTTCATAAAAATGAAATTTTATGTGATACTAAATAGTATGATGAATGAATAATATATGTCTTCCTTTATCTGGGATTTCGGGGACGAAATCCTTGTTAGGGGTTTATAATTTATAACATCCCTAACCTGGGTTATGCCTTAACCCTAGGAGTTTTGCTTAAGCAAGTTAATTAGATCCTTAATTTTATCTTGTGAAAAGTAATTAAGGCCCAAGAGAAACATATGTTTCAATTTTGGTCCCGTTTGAATAATGTTGAAGCAATGTTTGCTTATTTTGGACTAAAGTGCAAATTACCCAAGTTGAGGGGTTAACTTGCAAATGTTACATAATTTAATGTTCCAAATGTTTTGAAGCATCATGATAATGAAGATAATGCAGAGTTATGGCTTGGGAAAATCTTGGGTACTAAGAAAGAGCTAATAAAGTAATGTTTGTGCATTAAAACCTAGTTTTGGTGTAATGTGCAAATTACCCAAAACCTAGGGTTCAATATACAAATTACCACTTCAAAATAGTCCCTAATGTTTCTTGGCATCATGTAGAGCAAATAAAATGAGAGGGTCATCTCATTTGTATCACTTTGAAGGAGAGAGAATCTTGATATTAAAATAATCAAGATTTAAGCATAATTGAAACCCTAATTCAATTTAATGCAAAAATAATTATATTAATTGGATTTCCCTTCAACCAAAATTGTGTTGGTTGAAAATAAAAAAGTTTTAACGTCCTTTTTCCTTGCAAAGGCAATGGAAATATCTACGTGAGTGGAGAACCCACTCACATTAAGAAAAGAAAAAGAAATATCGTATAACTTATGGATATTAGTATTATATGATTTAAGATGCTTAATTTTCTTTTATTTAAATCATAGATAATTGATAGGAATAAGAGGCAAAGAATATAGCCTCATATATACAGAAAATAAGGGAGAAAGTGGCAAGGAAGTGGAGGAGATAATTCCTACCTTCTCTCTCTTAAATGAATTTTCAATAAAATTCATATATATACTCATTTATCCATAGCTTGAATGGGTAATTTCGTATCCACTTCTTCTATTTGCTTGAAAAACGACCAAGGGAGATTTTAAGGATCAGGAGGACGACCCCCAACCTATTGGTCAGCTTCTTGACTTCCTTTCACCTCGATTCCATGGTGGAAATCAAAAATCAATGCATGATTTCTTCTTATCTCGATCCCATCTTCAATTCTAACCATTCCATTTCACTCAAACCTTGAGGACGAGCATTGGGATAGTGAAAGGAGTTGCATCCACCATTGTTGACGTGATATTGAAGCTTTGAAGATCAATTGGAGGTGGGTTTTATAACTTGAACCCTTACTATTGTTATTGCATTCAATTCCTTATCAATTGTTGATCATTTGTTCTTCTTGAAATTCACTTGATCAAATCAATGAAGCCACCATTAAAATTATAGAAAAATATGAAGGATCATAGCTTGATGATTATTACATCATCCTAAGCACACACCTCAAAAATATCCTAGGCAAATGGTTTTAAAAGTTGGAGACCAATCAGTTTCATTGAAAATTGGTCAACGGTTTCAACAAACCATTTGAAACCAAATGGTTTCAAACCGTTTGGAGTGGTTGACCATTTGCAATAATTGACCATTTAAATTTCATAGTCTGATTTTTATGGTTGATGAACCATTAAATCTAATTGATTAGTTTCAAAGGGTTCATCAGTTGAAGGTTAATCAATTATTAAACCCTAATCGGGTTAAGTGCTGAAATTTCAATTGGTTGATTTAAAATGTTGGGTTGATTAACTCAAATGGTCTTAAGACCCTTTGGAGATCACCCAAATGGTCTCAAGACCGTTTGTAGGTTAACCAAGACTGTTTTGAGGTCTAGGGTTGAGTATGGTTGAGTAATTGAAGGTCCAGAGATAGCCAATTAAAATGTTATCAATAATTAAATTGGTGATCAACCTAATGATCTAAACCCTAATTGAATTTCATAAATTTCAATTATGGAATAGGTCAAGCGGTCTCAAGACCATTTAGAGGTCATCCAAATGACCTCAAGACCGTTTGAGGTCAGGTCATATCATAATTTGATGATGATTCATTGATTTCAATTGAATTAGTTCCACAATGTTAACCATTGATGGTTCCTCGAATTCAAAACCCTAATTGATGGTTTCTTGATTATAAAACCTAGTTCAATTTGGTTTAAAACCCTAATTGATGGTCCATTTGAAGGATGATTCAATAGTTTAATTTATGAATGAATCAAGGATTCAATTGATAGGCGGTTCATTGATTAAAACCTTGAATTGTTTAAGTGTTGAAAGACCTTTTTGGTCCATTCAGTTTTGAGAGGGTTTGGACCAAACGGTCTTAAGACCGTTTGATTCCAAATGGTCTCAAGACCATATAGGTTCAAATGGTTTCAAAACCCTTTGGGTCCAAACGGTCTCAAACCATTTTGAGACCCAAGTCTAATCGGTTTCAACACACTTCTTGCCCAAACAGTTTCAAACCGTTTAGAGAGTAAAGGGTCAAGAACATTTAGTGATTAAATGTGATCATATCATTTGAAAACTTATTTTGATAAAGGATAAATTGACCCTATAATTTTTACTGATTTATCTCAAAGATAATCACTAGGGTTGTACCTTTAAGGTACCAAATGATGGGTAACATTAGATGAGTTATTCCTTGAAGCTTAAGTAAGCAATATTTCAATACACTCTGTCAACCCTAAATTGAATGTACTTAATTGAAGGGTTGGTTGACCTAATCTAACCAAGCTTGACATAGTCAATATCCTAGAAAGGATGAGAGAGAGAGGAATCCATACATGTAGGATAATCATGTAATGGATAAGCCTCAACTACTTCAATATGAATAAACTATGAATTTAGGATATGATCCTTGATGAAGAGATCATGAAACCCTAATCAAGAAGATTGATGAACCTTAACCCTAATCTCGGGTAAATATGTAACCATAATCAAGGGTAAAAACATGAGATATCCTAACTATGGGTAATGGAATGTGAAATCCTATTTGGGATGAATAGAAAACCCTAATCGAGGGTGATGCCATGTGAAACCTAATTAAGGGTGAAGCCATGTGAAACCATAATATAGGGTGATAGTATGTGAAACCCTAATTTTGGGCAATATGATGATAAACCATAACCCTAATGGTATGAGAGAAACCCTAATGATAAAATAAGGGATAATACCTTATAAAGGAGAAATATCTCATGTGGTTGATATTAGGTAACCTTATAGTAAGCAATGCCTTAACTTGAGATAAGTATGTATCATTAAAGATAGTTGTACAAATCCTAATGGGTGACCTATGCACTAGATGATAAAGGTGATAGGTTAGTGGTTAAAAGTATTAAGAGGAAAATACCTTAATACAGGGTCAGTTTATTAACTTAAGTAAGTTGGAAGTGATGAGAAAAGTGATACATCAAGACATGATAGGTATCACATTTAGCATTTCTGGGTTGATATACCTTGATGCACCTCAAATCTAATATACTTGGATAAGAAACACAAGAAGTGTGTGTTATGTAAATTTTTACAATGAAAATGTAATGAATTCAATGCACTTTGATAAGTGTTAACTAACATACTATGAGAAAGGGGTTAAGCCAAGATAATGAGTATGATATAAACATACCATGGTAAGGTTGAGAGATAAACTCATACCTTGAATTGATAATCATTAGTGATATATGATGAGAGTAATGATCATGAGTGAATGCATTTGATATTATTGAATGCTCCTAGAGGAATGGAACAATAAATTAGGGTTGGATAGATAATATAAACATGAAACCCTAATTAATGTGAAATGGAAAACCCTAACCCTAAATTTTGGGTAAAGGGAAGAAAGCCCTATTTAATGATAAACCCTAACCATGGTAAGGGAATAATGGTGTTACTATTGCATTGCATGGTGTGATGTGAAATTGTCATGATTGTTATCATGTGTATTAACCATGCCGATATCATGAGATTATGAACATAGCCAGATTTGAGCTATGATATTTATATGATAAAAATGTTGATTGGCCTTGTGTACCTTAATGTTATTGTTGCTTAGTAAAAGTGACAAAATGTGCATGGACTTTATGAGCCATATGAGTAAGTTGTTGCCTAGTGAAAGGTGACAAGACACTTAATGGGCCTTGTGAGCCATGTGAGATGCTTGTATAACAAGTATCATGTATACCTCAGTCTGAGGAACTAGAGGTAATTATTACCTAACAAGTGGTAACAGTGATTAGTGATGAACTGAGGGTATGAATACCCATATTTGATAAGTAACATAATGATGTTGCTGTGAGATGTGAACCTTCAAGTGATGAGATATGGGATTAAGATCCCAATGTATTATAAGTTCTGGTAAGGCAATTGATAAGAGCTTACATGTTTCTTTGTAGCATTTGTCACAATAAATCCTATTTGAGAACTTGACTAATGCTAAAAGAATATGTTAATGTACTTAATTAATCATGTGAAATCATATCATGTAGAGCCCTGACCATAGATCCATCAGTGTCAGTATTTACTGATGGTGAAACGGGTTGCTCTGCGACAGAACCCAGAATGCATATTTTTGAATATGTGGGGGTTGATGGGCAAACATATCCTTACGTCCTAATGGGGGAATTGATGGAAGGTAAACATTAAACCTCTCAATCCTTCATTGCTTATACCGGGATGGATGTATCATGAATCCCCCAAAAATTGGGATAGATGTACCACAAATCTCCCAATAATATTAATGTTGGATCGATGGAGGTAAATATGAAATCTCTTGATTGTGAAGAGAGTGCAGTCTCCGCTGTAGCTCTATAGAGAAGTTGCCAGTATACCCTGGAAAACTATATAGTAGAGACACAAGATGTCCTGCATGTGGTCTCATACTGACCGAGATGTGGGAGGTCATGGAAGCCGACTCTTCCATTGATCTTGTATGGTACCGATTTCGACTTCGCAATGGTCAGTTGGAGTATGCGCGGTATACCTCATCTCCTCAGGGCATAAGTGTGATTGTAAAATGTAATCATCCATATAGCATGATTGCTTAAGGATTGAATATGGAAATTTATTGGCTGATGTTACATTTCTTTTATGCATCTCTAGTTGATAGATGTTATTTATATCTATTTACATTCATTGTAAGTAGATGAATGAATTACAACTATACCATGGGTAGATGAAATGTCCTCCTTAGGAAAGGAGATTACTTTACTTTTTTCATACAATGATTCATCTACTGTTAAATATATAATATTTCCCTACTCAGTTTTATTTTAATAAACTACAATAATAATGTTTTGGAGAAGAGTTATATCTCTCGCTGGGGCAATTTTCAATTGTCTCACCCCTGTGGGATCCAACGTTTTTAGGTGGACGTGGATAAAGAAATAGAAATCCCTACAGTAGAGGAAGGATAGCAACAACAGGGACATCAGTGAGATCTCAGGTGGAGATACTATTTGCCAAGTCATATAAATAGTAGTCATATGTGTCATCTTTGTACTCTCAGGTCCTCAGAGTTAGTAGTTAGTGATTTTAATGAATCAATCTGAGATTTTGGCTTGATGCCTCGAGGTTCTTATGTTGTCTGTATATAATGTTAATAGGTCAATTGATGTTTGTAATCCTCGAGAAGAGATGGTACAAGTTATGTACTTATGAACCAGGATGTAAATGTTATACATTGGTTCTTGATGAAAGAGTTTTCCTATGTTTGGATCTCTTTGCAAAAAGGTTTTAATTTTTGGTGATTTTTGTTAATCTTCCATTATTGATCGCTTCCGCTTAAGTAAATCATGTTTTTGTGAGTGGGATGCTACACTAAACATGTGCATTATGAATATGATGAGTGTTAATCATATCTAGATTCCTTGCATGTTGATGTAATAAATGAATGTTCTTAATGTTAATATAACCTTGCTATGATTGTTTATGAATATCTCCTAGCTCATTAATATAATATTGTATTAATCCGGTGTATTATATGTAAGTGATGTTGTTGAGCCTTGTTATAAGGCATGCAAAGATGATGATGATCTTGCATGGAATAGTATGATGGTTTTAATGACCTTTGGGCATGGTTGATCCCTGAGTGAGGTGTAATCCTCTTATGTTGATAAGGGTTGATTCCCTATGATATTGTGAAAATGATTTATATCATGTGATAGTATGATGGTCTTAATGACCTTTGGGCATGGTTGAGCCCTAAATGAGGTGTAATCCTCTTATGTTGATAAGGGTTGATACCCTATGATATTGTGAAAAGGACTTATATCTTGTAATAGTATGATGACTAGTGTGGCCTCATGAATGGCAAGTGAATAGCACCATGTGATGATGAGATGAGAAATTATGTTTCACATGTTTTATATCTTTTAAAAGTTGGGATATTTATATGCTTGCTAGAGGTGAATTAGGTTTTGTATGTCCACTTGTTTGATGCTTCCTTAATTCACCCAATTGGCATAACTAATCAAGTGAAACTCTAATCATGTAGTGCCCTGTGCAATAGATCCATCTGAGTATCAGAACTTGCCAGATGGTGAAACGAGTATTCCTAAGGGAAAGTTGGAGCACATACTGATGAGTATGCGGGGTACTTGTCATCCTAAATTCAAATGTTCAGGGAGGATGACTGTGGTCATACCTAGCCCTTAGTTTGAGAACGGTTGTGGTCATGTCTCAGTGATTATATATGTGATGAGATTGGAGGACAACTGCAGTTGTACCTCAGATGGTAGGGTATGTGTACCCACCTTCTTTCACTAGTGTCATGACCTGTACTAAGGATGAACTAGGTTGTTAGTAGCTTAACCTTATGTGTCATTGTGGCAGACCCATACTGACTGGGGGCAGAGAAGATCTTAGGAGTCCAACTCTTCCTAGATTTTGTATGGAACTAATTTTGACTTAGCAGTGGTTAGTTGTATTTTGAGTGGTATCCTCAAATTTCTCAGGGCATAATAAAAGATGTAATACAACTGTGTAGCATATTTGTTTAGGGTTATACACGACATTTCACACAGTACTACAGAAACAGCATTCAGTGTCGCTTTTCTGGGTGTCGGTTAATTAGGAAAACCGACGCCTATAATATTAGATGTCGGTTATTTATGCAAACCGACGTCTATCTTCGAAGACCATCCAGACACGGGTACTGCTTTGTATTCAGCATCGGCTAGTTATAACAGACCGACGCCTAAAATCGCCCTCGAAATCCAATTTTCGAGTGAAAACATTTTAGGTCACCTACAGCGTCGGTTTTTTAACTATTCACCGACGCCTATTTAAAATGAAAATTTGCGTGAAAAGTCCCACTTTCAGTGTCGGTTATCCCTCGATAACCTAATGGTTCCCGCCAAATAATTTAGGGTAAAGGTTGTCTAGTTGGGCGTCAGTGTTTTACTATCAACCGACGCTAAAGCATAATAGGCGTCGGTTATGTAGATAACCGACGTCGTTGACTAACTTAATAGACCCGATCACCCAGCTCTTCCCTCTTTCTTCCTGTTTCATCGCAATATTGTTGTGCTGTTGTTCGCCGCCGCTCTCCTGAAATCACCCGACGACCCTGCTGCTGCTCGCCGCCGCTACTACTGGTGCTTCTCCGCTCACCACCGCCACTCCTGCTGGTGCGCCGTTGCTGCTGGTGCACCTCTACTCACCACCGTCGCTGCTGCTGGTGTGCCGCGCGCTGCTCTTCTCATTCCTGGTGCCACTGCTATTCACCACCCACCGCTCTGCTCTCTCTTCTTCAGCCACCACTACTGTCGCTGCTCGCCGCCGCACTTTCCACGCTAGCTCCAGGTAGCCCTACCTCTTTGCTTCCTTCTCCCTATCTATTTACCAACAGCAAGCACGACCATGGTTGTGTTGGCCCACCACGGCCGTGTTGTCCAGCACGGCCGTGGTAGGCCAACACAGCCACGGCCGTGCTTGCTGTAGGTAAGGATATGAACAAATTTTTATGTAATACTTTATGTAAATCCTAGGATATGAACAAATTTTTTGCTTGCATATATTTGTTCTTCTAATCCTAATGTTTGACTTAATTCAGTAAATTTTGATGCATGTTGAAATAAGATTTAAACTTGTCAATTCTAGCATCCTAATTTGATTTGATTAAACCTAACATTGATGAAACCCTAACATCAATTGTGATGAAACCCTAACATTAATTGTGATGAAACCCTAACATGTACATATCTATTATTGTGTTTGTTGGCCTAGAAACCCATCCAAGATTTACTCATTAGGTGTAAATCTTGGATAGTCCCCAGCTTGGGACTGTTCTTGAACACCTAATCTCACTTAGGATGTAAGTGTATAATGTGTATTGGGTTTTCGAGAAAATTTCGGCAGCATTTCCCCGTTTGTTCTCTAAGTACATATGTACTTAGAGAACAGCGGGGAAATGCTGCCGAAATTTTCTCGAAAACCCAATACACATTATACACTAACTAGTGAGATTAGGTGTTCAAGGATGGGATAGATGGTACACATTTATTATATATAAGAATGACATCACATGTGGTTGTTGGCCTAGAAACCCGTCCAAGATTTACTCATTAGGAGTAAATCTTGGATAGTCCCCGGTTTGGGACTGTAATAGGAGTAAATCTTGGATAGGATGTAAGTGTATACCCTAATCTTGTCCTAATATATACTTGTTTTCTCTTTGATCATAGAATGGATAGATCATGGATGTCCATTCGCAATTGCTGCACCCCAGAGTTTATATCTGGTCTTGATCAATTTATTAGATTTGCCGAGGAACATAGGAAAAAACCTACAGATAGGTTCTACTCTCCATGTAGGCATTACGGTAACAACTTGAAAGTCAACACTGGTGAGGAATTCAAAAGTCATGTCATGTGCAACGGGATTGTACAAGGCTACACAGAATGGCACTGGCATGGAGAGATTTCAAACTCGAAACCAGTAGATGTCAATAGCATTGCTTGGGTGGAAGAAGAAATTGCCTCTGATGACGTAGATGTGAACGAACCAGTTCCAGTAGACATTGTTGATGTAATGTTGGATAGTTGTAGGGTAGAGCACACCGATCCACCTCCTATCTTTAGAAACATTGTGCATGATTATGAGATACCGTTATACACATGTTGTGCTAAGTTTACGAAGCTTAGCACTGTGTTGAGATTGTATAAGTTGAAAGCTAACAATAGATGGAGCGACAAAAGCTTCACTTCATTGTTGACTTTGTTGAAAGAAATGCTTCCTGAAGGAAACGATCTACAAATCTCAACATACCTGGTAAAGAAAATGTTGTGCCCAATGGGAATGGAGGCCAAGAAGATATACGCATGCCCGAATGATTGTGTATTATTTTAAAAGGACTATGTAGATTTGAAAGATTATCCAAAATGTGGTGTGTCACGGTATCAATTGACAACTTCGGGGGAGTCCAAAACTGGTTCTCCTGCCAATGTGTTGTGGTATCTACCTATAATATCACGGTTTCAACGCTTGTTTGCAAATCCAAAAGATGCGAAGAATTTGAGGTGGCATGCAAATGTTAAGAAAAATAATGATGGGATCCTACGACATGCGTCTGATTCCCCACAGTGGAAAAAGATTGATCTATTGTACCCCAAATTTGGTGAAGAAGATAGGAATCTAAGACTTGGGCTTTGTACAGATGGGATCAATCCGTATGGGACATTGAGCAGCCAACATAGCACTTGGCCAATCATGCTTGTTATATACAATCTTCCTCCCTGGCTGTGTATGAAAAATAAGTACGTTATGCTGTCGTTGTTGATATCGGGCCCTAAACAACCCGGAAATGATATCGATGTTTATCTTGAACCTCTGATTGGTGACTTAAAGAAACTTTGGGCTGAAGGTGTGATGACCTATGATGCTTCAGGAAGAGAGACATTTCGTTTGCACGCTATGTTGTTTTGCACTATTAATGACTTTCCAGCATATGGGAATTTGTCTGGATATAGTGTCAAAGGAGCTAAAGCGTGTCCTATATGTGAAGAAAACACTGATTCAATAAGACTAAAACATGGCGGCAAGATTGTATATCTTGGTCATCGAAGGTTTCTTTCAAAATTCCATCCGTATCGTAGGAAGCACAAAGCATTCAATGGATGGAATGATGAACGGAGTGCACCTAAACCTATACCAAGGGATGTTGTTTATGAAAGAGTAAAAGACATTGTTAATGAATTTGGTATGAAATCACAATGTAGTATGGCCACACAGAGTGACAATTCTTCATTCAAGAAGAAGTCAATATTTTGGGATCTTCCTTATTGGAGTTCTTTGACAGTCAGACATTGTATCAATGTAATGCACGTTGAGAAAAATGTATGTGATAGCATCATTGGTACTCTATTAAATATACCAGGTAAGACAAAAGATGGGATAAAATCCAGACTGGACCTACGTGAAATGGGAATAAGGTCAGAATTAACAGAATTACGTGAAATGGGTAACAAAAGAACATACTTACCTCGCGCTTGTTACACGTTGTCTAGAAAGGAGAAGAAAGCTTTTTGTGAATGCTTGGTAAATGTTAAGGTGCCACATGGTTACTCATCCAACATCCGTAGATTGGTATCAATGAAAGATCTGAAGTTGATAGGTCTTAAATCTTAGGATTGTCACACTCTAATGCAACAAATATTGCCCGTGGCAATTCGATCTATATTTCCAAAGCATGTAAGGTTTGCAATCACCAGACTTTGTTTCTTTTTCAACAGTCTATGAAGCAAAGTTATTGACCCTGATACTCTCGATAATTTGCAAAGATAAGTGGTTGTTACCCTATGTCAGCTTGAGATGTATTTCCCTCCTTCGTTCTTTGATATCATGGTACATCTTGTTGTCCACTTGACTAGGGAAGTGAAAATGTTGGGACCAGTTTTCTTGCATTGGATGTATCCCTTTGAACGATACATGAGCGTTTTTAAAGGTGATGTTCGAAACCGTTATCGGCCTGAAGGGAGTATTATTGAAGGTTATGTGGCGAGAGAGGTTATGGATTTTTGCAATGACTTTCTGAGTGGTAATAACACTCCTGTTAATGACAAGAATATTTAGGAGGGCAAAGGAATTTTGGGATCACGGGTGAAAGTAATCAGCCGTGAGCAGTTGGAACAAGCTCACTTGTATATTTTACACAACATGGACAAAGTGAGTGTTTATATCGAGGAACATACCAATTTCATCAAGAGACAACATCCTCGAGCAAGTTCAATGTGGCTTGCTAGAGAGCATAATAAGACTTTTACTAAGTGGTTTGAAGATAAAGTCTTACATCAACTATCTCAAACACCAAATGATATTACAGAAACTATCAAATGCCTCGCCTTTAAACCAAAACTGAATGTTATGCTTTATGAAGGGTTTGACATTAATGGGTTCACATATTACACAAAGTGCCAAGATGATAAGAGTGTCGTCCAAAACAGTGGGGTCACTCTTCAAGCGTCGACTATGTATTTTGCAAGTGCAAAGTATAAGAGTCCACGTGAAGCTAAAATGTCATATTACGGTGTCATTGAAGACATATGGGAGTTTGACTACATAGATTTCAAAATTCCGCTCTTTAAATGTAATTGGGTTGATAACACCAAAGGAGTTATAGTGGATGAATTGGGTTTCACTTTGGTGAACTTTGAAAAGATTGGTGAGAAGGGTGAACCATTCATATTGGCATCACAGGCGAAACAAATATTCTATATCGATGATCCTATAAATGATAAATGGTCGGTTGTTCTTCATGGTAAAAGACAGTTCATTGAAGATCCTATAGATGAAGAAGAGTACTATGATAAGTATGATGACTCCAGTCCATTCTCAGTTGGGTTGCCAACTCCACAAAATATTGATGCTAATGATGACTTATATGTGCGCGGAGATCACAATGAAGGATTGTTAATTGATAAAAGATCACAATTTTAGAGGCATGTATGTTTATATTTTTTTATTGAAGCTAAGTATTTGCTTTTTTAATATCAATATCATTTTCATATTTTATTTTTCATTATCTTCTAGTTAATACAAATGCTAAATGATTGCCTTTTTCTAGTTAATACAAATGCTAAATGTTTGCCTTTTCTAGTTAATACAAATGCTAAATGTTTGCCTTTTTCTAGTTAATACAAATGCTAAATGTTTGCCTTTTTAATGACATTTTCAGATGGCTGACCATGATGAGCATGAAGTCCATGATGAGCATGTTGTCCATGACGAGCATGGCGAGGATACCAATGTAATTTCTAAAAACATATCCTGTATTTGTATAAAATTCATTATCTTCTAGTTATGTCATATATCCCATATTTCTATATTGTGCTAATTCAGTGGGTTTATTTTTGTCAAATTTTAGGTTGATGATGCACATGTACCCACTGAAGCACTGGAGCAACTTGATGCGCAGCACCAAACACTTAACAAGAAAATGGGCATCACTCCGTTGAAGAAGTTAATAGTGCTAAGTGGTAGTGGATCCAAATTGGTTGTGGAGTTTGATAATGGAGGAAATGCAATTGGAGTGAACCGTAATAATTTTGTAAACTATCTTGGGTGTGTCACTCGAAGCCATTGTGGTGGTAAGTATGATAGTTGGCATAAAGTTCGTCAGGGGAAGAAAGACTTTATATGGAAGGATTTATGCGTGAGTTATTATTATTTGCAATTCTATTTTGTAGATTAAAAATTATATTATTTGCAATTCTATTTTTGGATACTAGTTAATAAGAATTATATTTTACAGAATTTGTTTGCATTGGATGAGAATCTGCATCGTAAAAGCATTATGCAACGTGCTGGAAAGATGCTTAGGAACTATAGGACAAATCTCAACAGAGAATACATAAAAGATGGTGATAATAAGAAGAAGTCAGCCTTTGAACAGTGGAACTTCTTGGACAAAGAAGATTGGGACAATTTTGTTGCTTCAAGAAAATCTGAAGAATTCAAGGTATTAGGCGTCACTCCCAATTTAATTAATATATGTTGTATTCACCTATTCAAGATTAACATTTAGTGCTACTAACCAAATCATTAATGTGCATACTAACTAGGCCCTCAGTGACGCGCAAAAAGTAAGGTGTGCACTGAATGTGCATGACCACACTATGGGTCCAAAGGGCTATGCAAGCATTCGCCAAAGACTACAGGCGCAGTCTGCGGCTACTCAGGAGTCTGCTCCTACTCAGGAGTCTGCCGCACCCATGCCTCGCTATGATATCTGGATAGCTTGGAGGCAAAACAAGAAGGGTGAAATAAAGAAGCCTGTAACTGCTGAGGTGGCTGTGAAAATGGTAAAATACAACTCTTAGAGAAATCGTTTGAATATTGATTATTTGTGGTGTTCACTTACCAATTTCTGTTGATGGTGATTAGCGGGAGCTGCATGAGCAAAGGAAACAAGGCACGTTCATCCCTCAGGGCACAAGGGATGAATTGACAGTTGCTCTGGGTAACCCAGAGCATCCTGGATGTGTTAGGGGTGCAGGAACTGGTGTGGGCATCAAAGCATTCTTTGGGCCATCCCAGCGCAAACCCAGAGCGAGACTTTCACAAGAAGAGGTAACCTATTCTTTTTTTAGAATGTTACTGCAAAAGGGAATTCAATAATAAGAAGGTAATGTTTCTTTTATCCATGTATAGGATAATAATAGAGTCGAGGATATAGTTGCTAAGAAGGTCAATGATATAGTTGCTGAGAAGGTCAAGGAAGAAATAGTGCGGTGGCAGGCATCTCAGGCTTCCAATCAGCCTATGGCGACCCACTCATCTCCTGATGCACAGACTGCGAGTAATCTGGGAGACCCATCACCTAACACGTCTGCTGTAAGTATTGTTTATGACACTGTAGCTAGTATTTTCAAGATGATATGTTTTCAAGATGATATGTATATATGTATAACATTTTTTACGTAAATTTATAGGCATTGAAGCCATGCCGCTTAAGAATGCAAGACTATGTTGTTGTAGAGGTGCAGGCTTACCAGTCCCTTCCTGGGGCAACGTTTCATGGGACTCCAATGCCGCAGGGCTATGTTCGTGTGAGCCCGATATGTGTATTACCCAATTGGAGGGAAGCTGCATTGCCATATGCCCACCCAGATATTGATACACTTGGTGAGGCAGAAGGCGGGGTGATATTGTATCCCAAAGCAGATGTCGTCTACACTACTGAAATTGTAAGATAAATTGACATTACTTTAGATTGTTAATGTGTATATATGAGGTCAACTGATCTAAAATTATATATACATGTTAAAAAGAAGACACCCGGAGCACCTAGGCCTCCACCTCCACTTCCTGCATTACCAAGTTGGGTTCCAACTGACCTAAAATACCCGTTAGGTCCTGCTTGTAGGGGAATGGCATGTTGGCTATGGGCACATAATATACATTGCCCTATAATTGTTTCTTTAGAAGCAGATTATGCAGGTCAATCATACAATAGCTCTTTATTTATACAAGATATTTTTGAGCTGTTTATGTATGATTGGCTGAATACATCAATGATAGAGACATGGATAAGGTGAGATCTTGTTTATACATCCATATACCTTGTGTAAGATCCGGTGATCTAGTTTCTTATATATTAATGCATACGTAATACATGTTTTGCAGCTACTTAGTCGAAGATCAATGCAAACAATTTGCATTTGATCATGTGGGTTTTTTGATTCCATCATTGATTAGTATGGTAGCTAAAGACCCTGATAGTGTTCAACAATACTGTATAGATGCTTTTACAATTTTCGGTCAGCAAAAGAAGACGATAATAATAGCTCCATTCAATGTCAAGTAAGTTTACTTTATTTATAATTTGGACTTAAGAAAATTCCATTTTTATTGTGCATTTCGAGTTATTAATTTTAAACTTTTTTACCTCTAGCGGTAGACATTGGGAGTTACTAGTTATTGTCCCCGGGACATTCACTATTTATTATCTAGATCCTGCGGGAAGTACATTGAACACTAAAATTGGACACATATTGAGAATGCCATTATTCTGGTGAGAAATATTTCATTTTTATATCTGTTAACATATGTTATTACATTACTATTTAATTATGCAATTTACTGTGTTACATTAACATGTAGGGGTTTATATGCATTCAAAAATGCTGGAGGAAATGTCCCAAGGAGAAAGAACCAGCCAATAATTTGGGAGAACGTAAAAGTAAGTTCCCGACTCCAATGTATATATTATTTATGTGAACTGTGCTTAGTTGTATTTTTTAATATTGTGTATGTTTCAATTTATAGTGCGCTACACAAGACAACGGCTGGTCATGCGCATACTATGTGATGCGATTTATGCAGATGATTATCCGACATGCCACATTGGATATTAATACCATACATGAGGTATTATATATAGTCTCATTAGTTAGTATGAAATATATCAATCTTATTTTTATATTATTACGTATATATATACATCATTCTCTTTGCAGGTGTTTAAAACTGACCACACTATAGGTAAACGCTTAAAAAATATACATGCTCCATATACGATGGAAGCATTAAATGAAGTAAGAGAAGAATGGGCAAAAGCCATACAAGCAGTGGCGATTGTAAGATATAATTGGGATGCTGATAGCGATGCTGAATGATATTTTGTAAATGAATATTTCTGAATGTTTATACATGTCTGAATGTTTCTACGTGTATTTGAATGTTTCTACATGTGTGAATGTGAGAATTGAATTGATGTCTAAATGTATCTACTTGTGTGAAAAAATATTTGTTGATTTTGCAGGTTTGTGGCCTGTTTGTTGGCTGATATCAATGGATGTCGTAAACCTACAGTTCAGAAAACTGAACTGCAGGTTCTCATCCTGCTGACCAGCCACAGCAGGCCTGCAAACTGATAAGAAAAAAAATTTAAAGTATAGGCGTCGGTTATTTATAAAACATTATCATCAAAGGCCTACAGCATCAGCTATTAGATAAAAATTGACGCCTAATGTGAAAAACAACCCGACCGTTCAGGAAAGCACGGCCGTGGTGGAAAAGGCGTCACTTATTCATATAAAACCGACACCTATAGTACTAAATACGGCTGTGCAGTGAAGCACGGCAGTGTCGTCTGGGAGTATGGTGTCGGTTGTTGAGTTGTTAACCGACGCAAAAAGTGTCCTAGGTGGTGCCCTTCTTTGTGGCGCGAACCCTATAGACGTCGGCCAACTATATATAACCGACTTGTATAGATCATATAGGCATTGGTTAGAAAACCGATGCCTCAGAGTTTGACCTTTAGCGGCGCCCACATAGGCGTCTCTTTAAAACCGTCACCAAAGGGGGTTAAACAACCGACGCCAAAGGCATATTTTGTAGTAGTGACATTGGATGATAACCCTTGTTTGTTGTCTTTACAAAAAGATTATGCTTAGTGCAATTAAGATATAGTAGATATACTTAGGTTGTGGATATGCTTTATATTGTAGATGTGTACATACAGTAGTTATGTTTATGTTGATAACTATACTGCTACTACCGATTCTAATCATGATACTAGCTATCTTATGTTGTTAGTTATGTTTAGCATGCTAGCCATGCATTTGTAACTAGAGATGCATATACTACTAATCATGCTTATCTAGATAGTTGTGCTTATGCTGTTAGCTCTTCTTATGATGTTGATATGTTCAACCAATTAGACATGCTCATGTTGTTAGCTATACTATGTTACTAGACTTGCTCATGATGCTAGATATGCATATGCTACTGAATTGCTTATATTGTCAACAAGATAAAGGATGATAGTTATTATCTGCTCTTTTATGTATTTTGTTAATCATCAGTACTGCTAAGCTTATTTATTAAATCTAATTAAATTGCTTAACTATTTAATTACTTAAAATGTTGTAATCAATAAATGTTATAGGAGGTTATATCTCTTGTTGGGACATGGGACGCACCCTTGTGGTTCACCACATTTTGTTAGGTAATCAAAAGTGACAAAAACAAACATGTGGCAGCAAATAGGAGCTATAGTATTGAATCTTTGAGAAAGTTGATTAGATGTCTAGTGTGTCCTAGAGTCATCCATGTACTCTCAGGTTCAGGAAGGAAAAGTTTGTATATGTTGTTTCAAACAAATCAAACTTTTATTAGCATGTTAATTCTTGTTTGTATGGCATATATGAATATTATTCTCCTGTGTATATATGGTGTGGCTAAGGAGATAGAACAATTTGTATCAAATTCTTGGCATAGTATGGATACAAGAAAGATGTTGGGCTCTTATGCAAATGTTTCAGAGTGAGTGTTGACATTGAAATTGGTTTTAATTTACCCATATTTTTGGGTATGTGATTAATTAGTGATTAATTGTGCTTTATGTTTTGAGTAGTCTCATTTAGTGTAACGGGTTCTCACAAGTTGGTATCAGAGCTTTAGGTTCACTGAGTCTATAGGGACACTAGGAATTAGGACTAGGATGATGTCAAAATTAGGAATATGACATAAAAATATGGTGCATACTACCTAATCTCAGTATTTGGGTGCCCTGACTAGGTATTCAATTATTGAAGAAAAGGTAAGTATGGAACTCTTAGATTATTATATTTTTTATTACTCTGATCAAGTAATCATTTTGAGACAATCTAAATCGCATAATAAATAAGAAATCATGGTATGAATATCTCAACCCTACCTTAAAGAAGATGAGAATTGCATCATAATCTATCAAAACATGAATGTTTGGTAGATAAAGAGAAAGACACAACACCATGAAATCTAAATCGGAATACAAATAAGCAAAAGAGGAGTTCTTAAAGATGTGATTCAAGAAGATAATAAAGTAAAAGATAGATAATCCTATACTTAAAAAGTGAATCAAGGTATGAAATCCACATAAGATGGAAAAAACTCCTATAACAAGTACAAAATGAGAAGATAAATGGGAACAATGACAAAGGAATAAGGTGGAATCTGAGTTATCTTACATCAACCTATGTGTGTAAGAAAGTTTTAATGTAAACTAAGCATGGCGTTTGAAAGAAATTGAGGTAGATGATCCATGTTTAATGAAGAAAATGTGGAATATGATGATTTACCTATTGATAAGTTGCTGAAAAACATAACAAAATAAGAGAACATACCCAAGTGTGATACTAATGAGATATGTTAATCATGATGATTCCTATGCTATTGGTAAGGAACCCAAAATGAAAAGGGTAAAATGATACATAAGAAGTTGTAACGTGCATAATGAAAATAGAATTGGTTACCTTTCTACTAGTGACCCTTGAACAATGTTTCTATGGTATGGCAAGTGTGTTTTTATTTGTGTCTTTCCTTTATGGAGCATATATTTCAAGTGGATCATTGCCACTTAGTATGTGTGGATTCACTACAAACATGAGGGTGGATAGCTTATTATATCATATGGTTGTTTGTACTATGGTTCCAAGATCATAAAGTTTGTGATGATTTTGCTTTTGAGCCTTCCAATAATTAGGAAGACTCCTCTTATATGTATTGATATTTGTTATGTTGGTAAAAGTAGATGATATAAGTATGTTAGTTCCTTATAGCACATGAGGTGGATACCAAGTTAATGAATCCCAGTATCCAAGATGTATCGATAATATGAGAAATATGTGAATGTTGGAGATGTTTATTAAATGAACATCCAAGTATTCCTCTCTCGTAGAGAGAGAGAAAGAGAGAGAGTTGATGATGATCCAATAAATGTTGTTTGGAAGGAAAAACAAAAGTGATTCTATAATATTGTGTATCGTTCAGTGAAACTAGCGCCGAAGAAGTAAATTGGAGGGAAAATATTTTTACGGGGACAACACGTGAATAAACCTAGTCGTTGGTTCTTCGTGAAAAATTGATGACTAATGAGGGAATAAATTTTGTTTCACGAAGGGTGATTAGTCATTGGTTGCTGACAAAGAACCGACGACTAATAAGGGATAAAAAATTTTGTGGGACCATGGCGTGAAACTTGTGTACTCGGTTTCTATACAACCGATGCCATATTGAAACTTTTGGAGGCAGATTATTTTTCTTGGAAAATTGTATGTCATGGGTAATTTTAGACGTCGGTTTTTTGGCAAATAAATCCATGTTACAATAAAAGCAATACCCATTTCTTTTGTAAATCAATCAGAGTTCGCATATTGGTGACAATTGTAGTATTTAGCCGACATCGTTGGTTTATGGCGTCGATTGTTTATGTGTAATCTATGCCATCAAATGTGATGTTATATATCATTTTTGTACTAGTTATAAATTTACGAACAACTATCTATAAGCGCATATGAATGGTCACGACATGTTACTCCGTTTTGGGATAACGGAATCTCATAATTCGGACCAACCCGATCCCGGTATAGGTGATATTTGGTTTCTCAGTCTGGGTTAGACCCCTCGACCCCCTGACCCCATATTCCCTCGTGACCCTCCTCTCCCTGACAGTCCACCCTCGCCCTCTCACCCCTCTTCTTCGACAGTCTCCCCTCTCCCTCTAACTACTACTGTCAGCTCACTATGTGTCTTTGAGTTAAAGCGAGGGTCGATTCTAAGGTTTGCTACCCCAAGCAGCTCATTGATAGAGGCCAGGAGACATCAGGAGGGGCATCAGTGTGGTGAGTCAATGTAGCCTTTTGCAACCGACATGCTATAAGGCAGGATAAATCCTTAAAAAGCAAGGTAACCCATGCCCTATCCTTCGGACCATCATCTATTGTCACCGTCCAATAGACTCCCCTTCAGTTTTCATCATCGCTTCTTGTCGATGAACATTTGGAACCCTATCCATGGCAAGGAGTGTCCATCTTGCTTCATATTGATTGCATTGTGCATCAAGCTCCTTCACATCCACCTCTGCATCATGGACCAGTTGTTCTCAGAAGCTGCTACTCGTCCCTAGTATTTTGATGGTTGTGGTCATCCCTGCTATTCCAAAGGTACTACTCATCTCGACAATTCTGGAGCTGATGCTCGTTCTCGACCAGTTGTGAAGAGGTGGGTCATCTTGAATAATGTCTTCATTTTTATACTAATGTCATACTTATTTCTCAGTTTATACAGACACAATATTTTTCCCTGTGCTCATCCCTACTGCTCATCTATTCTACTCATCCCTATTGCTCATCCCTGTACTGGTTGGTTCATGATTGTTCTAAATCTCCATTCCAGGTATTCCATTCCCCCGATTGAACTTTTCTTCAATCTCATTTTTAGGGTGTATACAATTTATATACATGCAAAGGCTAAAAATATATGAAATGTGGTGAACATGGATAGATCGATACATATCCTTCAACTTTGTAATTTTGAGAGTTATTTACATTCATAATTAGAGATACATTTGAGAGTTATTTACATATCCAACAACTTAATGGTCATGATTGATCGATACATATCCTACAACTACATCATTTCTCCTAGATTGGAACAATTTTTTAGTTACATATATTTGGTCATGTACTTGTTTTAATAATCATTGATTTTTCCTTACAAAACAGTATTGTGTCATACAAGATGTATCAAGCTTTGAATGATGACATGTCAAAGTATTTCAAATATGGTCAAAAACATGATCAATATTTCTTCAAAAACCTTAGGTTTTCCAAAGTAGTAATAGCTATGAGACAAGTTGAACAAGAGTGAGATGGGGTTGATTAAATGTCTTTATGGGATCATGACATGTCTTCTAAGTAGGTTGTGTAAATCCTAGTAAGGTGAAGATAGTGTTGTTGTTTCACCCCTAATAAGGTTGAATAGGAATGATATTTCCTTGTATGGAATGACAGGTGCCAGCGTCAGCATTTCTTTTGATGCTGAAAAAGAACATACAAGTGTTCCAGTGTCATTGTATCTAGAAAAAAAAGGATGGATACATCTCCTTTTTTTATGCTTCAAGGAATGGTATGGGACACATGCCATGATTGGTAAAAAACTAGAAAGTATGACTTTTGGGTAATGTTTTGATACAATATATATAATTTTAGGATGATAGCTAGAATTTAAAGTTGAACATTACTACTAGAGTTGTACAGATGACACAATAAGTTTCTACATTCCATATTGATAATGTCTTCTTAGGTGGGGGTTTTTGTGATGACCCAAGATGAGATATGAATGAATGATGTGACATAACTATGATATGTAAGTAACCATTTGAAGGTAATAGGATGAGGTGCAAAGGAAGTACCCATCTTTGTTTACCTTGGATTTTAGGGGCAAAATCCATGTTAGGGGTTTATAGTTGTAAGGCCACTAAACTATATTAATGAGTTGAATAAGCTTAATTTTCATAATTGAATTATTATAACCCTAAAATAACCTTGTTATACGCTTTGAAATCATAAGACAAGCTTAAGTTTCAAATTTGGTCCAATTTGGACACTATTTGAGCAAGTTATGCAATTTTATGTACATTTTGGACTTTTATGAAATTTACCCAATTGAGAGATTTTATTTGCCATTTATCACTTGAATTGTGTTCCTTGGATATTATCTCATCATTCTTGAGCTTGTTGAGCCATGGGGATTGTTAAAACCTCAATTTTGCATATGTTTTCATAATTGAAATGTATGGATTTTATGAATTTGGACTTAATTGAAAAGGTTGTATGCTTTGCTTCAAAGGATGGATTTCTTTGCAAATATCCCCTTGGATAGGAATTTATTTATTCCTATTATTATATTAATCCAATAATGGATATAAAATTTAAGAAAATTCCAAATAATCGAAAAAGATACAAGATAATAAATATTAATCAAGGTATTTATGAGAAATACATAGAAATCTCTAGAAAGTGGCATTAATGGCCACAATGCAGTAAATTTCGCTTATATGTGATTTCTAATGAAAGAAATAGGAAAATAGGAAAATGAAATGAAATATAAAGAGAAATCCTTAAAAAAAGATATCTTAATAAAGAAATAAGTAAGATAATGAGAAATAATGGATGTAGATGCCATCTAGAAGGATAATAAGTATCCTTAAAAAGGAATTTTCAAATATTAGAATTTATTGGTGTCCAAGGAGTCCCAATAAAGAATAAGAAAGAGAAAATGAAAATAATACAAAATATGAGAATAATGTGCTACATAATTAATAACCTTTTGATATTATCAAAAGAAATGTCATTTGCTTTAGGAAAATAAGATTTCATGGCCAATGGATTAAAAGCCAAGCACAAAGATGACGAAAGAGATAACTTTCAAATTCCTAATATTTAAAGGATATAGATTATAAAGGAGTTATTTAAGAGAAAGAAGATTACTTCTTAATGAAGGAAAGTAGGTGTCCTATGTGGAGAAGGACTTGTTATCTCATGGATAGGCATCCTAGGGCTTTGTTACCCTCCCCTATATCAGGGTAGAACCCTTGGTTTGAGCCCAAGAGAGTTCCATGTATCCCTTTCTCTTCCCCTTCTTATTTTTCATTCAAACCCTAGCCATGAGTGGGTAGTGCTTTCCCTGAGGCAGTAAGGAGCCGGGAGGTCGTCACGTTTGAAGCACAACACCCCGCGTTGCCAGAGGGGAGCTCAGTCGTCATCCCCGCACCTTAGCCCACACGTAGCAACGACAACATGACTGCCAGGCTGGCCGCGGGTTATAGGCCCAGCCAGCTTGGACCAGCTACCTTAGTTGTGGGCCGTGGGCATCCATAGGTGTGTGGAGACACGACGGAGGAAGAGGAACGATCCATGGTGGCCTTCGGATCCAGAAAAGGGAGGAGGATTCGCGCCAAGAGCGGCTAGGGCGGCAGTGTTAGGGCTGCACAAGGTGGAAGACGGATGGGCGATGTTGGATGGTTTTATCCCTCTGGGGTGTGTATAACTGATAACTTACACGGGGGTAATCCAGTCTTTGGGTTATATTTGGCCAAAGCTATGTTTTGTATGGGAAAGGCTGATGTGGCAGCCTGCAATTGGTCCAAGTAAGTAGTTTTTGTAAAAATCATATCTAATTAATGGTAGCTCGGATGGATGCATATAATATATGAATTTTGCTTAGAAACATGCGAGAAATCCACTAAAAATAGTTTTAGAGCATAATTCCTCTTACAATTCGAAAAGTAGTTGAAGTTACCAACTTTAATGCATCAATGCTTATGAAACCCTAATCTATGATGATTAATAATTTGGGAAGGGTTATATGGATGTTTAAAGTTGATATTAACATGTTGATTATAAAAGTACACATTATATCCAAAAGGATAATGGTTATGCATAGTTTAATTAATTTAAGGTTCCATATACACGAATATGCTTTAATGGGCCTTGAAACCCTAATTGAGCATATTGGTTGATTTCATGTTACTTAATCATTGAAATTGAGTATTTGCAACTTGTTGGTTAGTTAACAATGAACTTGAACCTGATCTAGATGTTTCTTGCATGATTTAGGGTTTTACACCAAATAAGAATGATTAAGCAGTTAGAAACCCTAATTTAGGGTAAAAGAGAAAAAATATCACTTTTAGTTTGATATATGTGATAATATGTTGTTGGAATATGATCCTAATCTTGTTGAACAAAATAGGTTAGAATCGTTAGGGTTTAAGAGCAATTTTGCCTAACTAGGGTTTGTAGTGATAAAAGTACAAGAAAAACCCTAACTGCAATGGAAACCCTAAATGTGGACTAGAAACCCCAGGAAGCAAGCTAGGTTTACTAGATCTTGATGACATGATTTATTATAGGAAATTTTATATGCATATTTCAAGATCTCTTTGTGTGCTTGCTTGCCTATTGGATTTCTTACATTTATTGGATTATTCTATCTCAAATCTTCCTGGTAAGTATGTGGTTATTTATGGTTAACCGCTTTAGTTTCACAGAGATTTCTCAGGTGTTTAATCAAATTAAATGCAACCTATCTATTTGGATGTTCATATATGCAAATTGTAAAGTCAATATGATTATCACAATTAAGATATAAGTGTGTATTCTCGCACCTACATGTCACCCTAATGTAAGATGCAATGAGGTCATGCCCAAGAGGGAAGACCCACGGGTCCATATCTATTCTTAGTGTTCCCATTCTTCATGAGAAATGGACACTTGGCCTTGGGATACTAACTTCATGTAATATGGACAAGTTTTCTCCCACTAAATTTGTGCACACTGAGCCCTTCAGTTCAGATTGCCAATGTATGCTCTCTCTTTTCCTTGTCAAGAGGTTTTTGAGAACTATCTCTATAGGTCTCTATTATTATCACATAGGAAATGTATCTATCTTCCCTAAAGATAATTTCCACAAAGGATTCCATTCTAGAACATCTCATTCCTCATCAACATGTGGAATGTAAAAAACACTCCCACTAAATCACAAATCCCTTCTTCATCTTTGACATATCAGTCAAACCCTTTGACCATATTATCAAAATAAATATCTCCCATTTTGAGTTTCTTGTACTCAATCAATCACATCGATTAGTCCATTGTAACTTATAGACTTAATTTTCATTAATGGATTCATAAACCTTATAGGTTGTGTCACGTACACATCCTTGTTTTATTCCTCACAGGAATGTAGTTTTAGTATCTGTATGCCAAATATCTTAGTCATTAAGTTGCAATCAATAGGCATGATCCTTCTTAAATTTTCATTCATGTGTCTTAATGCTTAAGACTCATTCACACTTATGGATTTCATCCGAATGGGTGATACCATCAAGGTCATACCTTAATTGTTTGACTAGCACAAGAATAGGGTTAAAAATAGTTACAAACTTCTCATAGACAAGGCAAGATATACATATAGGAAGCAAATAAAACTCCCTTTTTAACCCATAAGATTAGATATTCCTTACATTCTTACTCAAACATAACCTTTATAGGAGGGGTTGGTCCTTATCTTCTCTATGGGAAGATGAAACGCATCGAAAGGGTATCCTGAGTTCAGTGGATATGGGTAGTGCTCCCAATACATCTTGTGACTATGACCATCATATTCGGTTGTGAGTGTGAGGAGAGTATCTTCTTGATATACTTTTCTTGAATTCTTATGATATTTTTCTTAATTTTTAGGAATTATCTAAGTAAATAAATCGAGAAAATAAAAGATGAAGATATGAGGATTTTCAAATATTCATGTAGTGCCTGAGATACTCGTCACCAAAATAGCCATATCTTTTGCGTCTAAAGGCGGAATTTTAAGATAAAGTATGGAATGAAACGAGAATTTTATTGGCTATAAAAAGACATATTTTTTGGTAATTTTGGTATTTATTTGGCTGCGCAATTAACCAGTGAAAGTAGTCTTACGTTTTACTGCAGAGTCTGATTTCAGTGTATACCTTTCACCAAAATTGGTATAACTCCCACATCCCAAGATAAAATTTATTGTGCAAGTATGCGTTGGAAAGATAATTCAATTATCTACAGGAAAAATATATTTTATGGCCGCTTCAGAATTTTTGACTTGCCCAAAAATATGTTCAAAATCGCTGTTGCGGGAAATTAATGCAAAAGGAATGCAAAGCAATCAATTGTTTCCTCTATTGACTAGCTCTAGAAAGTTAGCAGCCGCCGGCGGCCATTTCTTTTTCCTTAAACCTAATGTATACCCCCCTCCTTCTCCTATAAAGGAGGGGCACTTCCTCCTCCTTGGGCATCTCGGGTTTTCTTCTATTAGTACTCTGAAGCAATTTTCCTTGTATTATTCTTCTAGTTTTGAAATAAAGTGGCCTTGCATTTTTGTAACATGTTATTTTTAATTCTGTCATTCCATTGTGTTTAAATCTAGTAACTTCTCCCCTCTCTTGAGCAATCGAGCAAGGTAGGAAGAGATAGCCATCTTCATTGTCTCTAATCGAGGATCAGTAGTCATAAGACTCGAAGATGGCTAGATCACTTCCTTCCTCTGTCTCTCTTTATTCCTTCTCCATGAGTGAGTAGTTCTTTATTGAGGCAAGGAGAATAACCCCTTAACCATGGATTTATTGACTTTTTCTTAAAAATGATTCTAGATGGCTTTTGGGTTTGATAACTAATTGATCTATCAAAGTAATTAATTGATTGATCAAAAGTTAATCTGGATGGATATGACCGTGGAAGTTCAGATGTAGAACAACAAACACAATCGCATAGGCATTTTGAAATGACCGTGGATTTTCTTCTTTTAGGATGATAAACTAAGAAGCATGAGCACCAGGACCAATGGGCTCATGTGGAGTCTATCTTTAGTGGATTTTTATTAATTCACTTGCCTTCATCGAATCTGTCGTTTTTAAGGATTAGTTTGTTTTTTCCATAGGCTAAGGTGGTGAAAACCCCTAAAGCCTCGATTCTCATCTCTTGATTTAATCACTACTTACTTTTGCTTTCTTTAATCTATAGTTTTTTCATTCACAATAGTCTACTTGTGCTAACAATTATTTGTTTCTTTTCCTTGTGACAGGGGAAAAAATTAATTCTTGTTATTACATTGTTACTTTGTGTTTATTTTTTTTCCTTTGTGTTAATCACCAACCCCCAAAACTCAACTTTTAATTTCTATTCCAAATCTGAAAAATACCAAAAACAAATAATAAGTTCTTCAAACAATTGGGATAAAAAGAAACAATCTGAAAAATTTGTCCTGTGGGATCGACCCTTTCTATACTAGCCTTAATTAGAAAGTTGAAAAAGGATTAAACTCTAGGATAATTATCTTAATGATTGTAAGTGTTAAATGACACATTAACAATTTGGCGCCGTTGCCGGGGACAACAGATTGTTTTCTCGAACCCCCAAAAATCTTTTGAAAAACTTTTTTTATTTTTTTAGGCCTTCCGAGTAACATTTCAGAAGTGCTACTCCTCCTTCTGTCGAGTTTCCATTCCGGCAGTCTATTTTTTCTGCAAATACGCTAGTTTGTAAAAAAATGTTAGTTTTGTAATTTTTAACCTTGTGTCATAATCCCTTAGATTTTCCTTTTAATTTATAGTCTTGTACAAATCTTTAATTCTTTTTTTATTTATAAAAAAATACATTTTCAAATGGAGTGGGCATTGCAATATCTCCCACAATGTTATTGTTGTGGTCATTGCCACCATGCATCTCTTGCCTGTCCAACTTTATCCCATAGAACCCCTCTCTATGAGCCCTTTCATCCTAGTGGGTACAATGTAAATCCTTATTTTTCTAAAAACCAATATGGGGAACCTTGCTATCCATATTCTGAGAGAGGGTACGACCAACAAAACTTTGGGGAAAATGGACCTATATAAGATACCCAATATAATCCTCAATAAGAAAAGAAACTGAAGTCCCTAGAGAAGATGGCAGCAAAACACATAACTAGACAAACCTTATTGGCCACCTTGCTGAAAGCCCAATCCCAAAACCCAGATGTTCCAAATATGTTCCCCCATGACTCGGTGACACCTTGTAATATTGTATCTTCCCACCACGATGAGAGCAATGGAGATTACAATCCACCATCTTCTGAAGATTATTATGAGGAGCAACACCACAACCAACATATTGGGTACCATGACCAAGATCCTTATGGGGGGAATGGTGAGGATGGTAAATTTTTTGGGTTTTATGAATCTAATAATGAAAATCAACTAAAAGAGAAACTTGAGGCTTTAGAAAAAAATGGTTGTAGAAGGATAGAAAAAACTAGAAATCAACCAAGCCCTTTAGCTACCTTACTAGAGGCCCAAGCACAAAAATTTGTGGAGGACTTAGAGCAACCTAAGATGGTTCTTCCCGAAGATGATGATGATGATCTAATGTTTATGTCATATACGTCGGATTCTAAAGAAACAATACATACCATGGGGTCGTATTTCTTGTGCGATGAGGACGTTGGCATTCCTACCCTTCCCTTAGAGACTTTATTACTCGAGTATGAAAAGTCAATCTCAGAGAGTCGTCCTAAAGACCCAAAATCCTTTACCATCATTTGCAAAAGTCCAATTGTTATCGATGACCAATCCCCTCTGGTAGGATCTATTCTAGATAATGAGCAACCAACCTCCATTGATGAAATGACCCCTCCCATTCTGCCACAACCAATTCCCATTCTACATAAGGATGATATAGAAGGGGAGATCTCCTTAGAAGAAATCCATATACCCCCTTCTACTGGCTGCAAGGAAAATATCCCCATTTTTATCCTTCAAGAACCCTTGGGAAATCCTTGCATAGAGGAACTACAGTTACCTGCAATATCAACCATGAAATCGATCTATCCCAAGGTTGATAGCATGAATTTTGAGGAGAGTCAAAATATGTATGATGTTGATTTAAATTCGTGTGTCCCTTTCATATTACCACCAATTTTACTATATGTAGATCAATATGACAGAGGGAAACCAAAGCCTGATCCCCCACCTGATGTTGCAGATTCGGCACCATATGTGCCACCCACTGAACACTCACCAGTCCCCCTCAAGCCACTCACATTTATGACATTTCCTTTACTACTAAAGGAAGATGTTTGGATCCTTTTGGAAGGAGTGTGAGGCAAAAGACATTATGAAATCCTCTTTTAGTCTCTACGATCACCCATCAATTGGGTGTATCATGAAGCTCGTTTGTTCAAAGCTACAACCATCATTAACATCCCCTTCAACTGGACATTTTTTGAGCTACCAGGACCTCCCAGTGATCCCAGTGATTTTCTTCCCTCCATCTTGGATTTGCATTTTGCTCGGGATGAGAAAATTTTAAAGTCTGGGGTGGAGGTGGGTGGTACGTACTCCTTCCACCTACACTATCTTATTTTTCTGAAATTTTTAATTATGTTATATAATTTAGTTTTAATTTCCTTAAAAAAATCACAAATTTTCAAATTTTTTAGTTTGGCCCTTATCTAGTCAGCCAATTGTTGTATTTCCTGCCAAAATTGAATTATAAAGAAACTTTCCTGCAAAACAAATTTTCACCAAAACATCCATGAGCTGAAATGTGCATATTTCCTATGACCTAAATTAGAAATAGATTTGGAAAAGATGGCAAGCCTTAGAGTATCAATCAGAATCAAATGCAAAATTTTCCTATCTTTAGCATTGATTAACTGATCATTTTTTGTTTATGTTATGTATCTTCATGTTCTGTCTTACCAATGCTTCAAAAAAAAGAGTTTGAAATTCACACATGGGGACAAATAAATATGCTTGCCAAACCCTAAGTCCGGGGTGGAAAGCCCCTTCTCCCTCTCTCTTCCATACCCCTCGTAAATGTAATAGGGGTGTACCGCCAAAAGATGCCAAAAAAGAGAGCACACAAAAAATTGTGGTCAATGTAACTGCAAATCCATAAATAATATCCCAAGTCGAATAGAGGAGGGATCCATCTTCCACACCCCCACTTCTCTCATCCCCATGAATGAAAATTGAAAAAAAGAAATTGTTGAAGCAGAAATAGGATGAAAAATAGTTTTTACAAAGTGTGGACTTAAAAGAAAAGTTATGAAAATTGCTATCATAAGAAATATAGAACCTTGCATTTTGTGATTACTAGGAGATTTGGTTGCTTGGCCATAAAAAGGATAGAAATCATTGCTAATTGCAGAGTATGAACATGTTTCTTTTATAAATAGATGTTTTGTGATTTTATTTGCTTAAGGACAAGCAAAAGCTTAAGTATGCGGTATTTTGACGCATGTCATTTTGGCATTAATTTTGGATAATGTTGCAGTCTTGATTTCATAGATTTTCTTTATTAATTGTCTGACATGAACTAAAATAACTTCTACCAAATAAATTGTAATTTTTGAATTCTGATAATATTTCCCTCAATTTTCAGGAATAAATGAAGATAAGAAGAGATGAAGGTAGGAGGCAATTCAGTTTCCCGCAGTGCTGATTTAAATGCATATATTGCACCAAAATTGGCATAACTCTCACATCCTAAGGCAGAATTTAATGTTCAAATATGATTTGGAAAGGGAATTCAAAGGCCTAAAGGAAAATCATATTTTTTTGCACACTTTAAATTCTATGGACAGCGGAAATTTGCTCGAAATATCTACTGCGAGAATCTACATTAAAGAAAGACAATCAAGAGTTGTTGACTAGATCTAAAAATTCAAATTGATGGTTCCCCCTCTTTTTCCCCCTCTTTTGAGGGAATCCTACCCTCACATTCTCCTATAAAAGTAGGGGGGGTTCTCCATCTTTTGGCATCTCAGGTTTTCTTGTATTAGTGCTCTGAAGCAATTTTCCTTGTATTCTTCTTCTAGATCTGGAATAAAGTGGTTTTGCATCTTTGTTACATGTTATTCTGTTATTTTGTTGTGTTTTAGATCTAGTATTTTCTTTTCTCCTCCTCCCCTATCCTGAGAAATCGAGCAAGGTAGGAAGAGGCAGCCATCTTCATTGCCTCTAATCGAAGATCAGTTGTCGTAAGACTCGAAGATGGCTAGATCACTTCCTCCCTCCGTCTCTCTTTGCTCCATTTCCATGAGTGAGTAGTTCTTTATCGAGGCAAGGAGAATAACCCCTTAGCCATGGTTTTATCGAATTTTCCATAAAAAATGATTCTAGATGGATTTTGGGTTTGATAACTAATTGATCTATCAAAGTAATTAATTGATTTGATCAAAAGATAATCTGGATGGATATGACCGTGGAAGTTCAAATTTAGAACAACAAACCCAATCGCATAGAAGTTTTGAAACGACCATGGATCTTCTACTTTTAGGATGATGTACTAATAAGCATGAGAACCAGGACCAATGGGCTCATGTGGAGTCCATCTTTAGTGGATTTTTATTAATTCACTTGCCTTCATCGAATCTGTCATTTTTAAAGGATTAGTTTGTTTTTGCCTAGGCTAAGGTGGTGAAAACCCCTAAATCCTCGATTCCCATCTCCCGCTTCCTTTTTCTTTCTTTAAATTCCTTGTCTTTTCATTCATAATAGTATTTCTTGTGCTAACAACAATCTTAATTTTCCTTATGACAGGGCAAATTTGTATTCTTGTTAAGTGCATTTTTATTCTTGTATTTCTTTCCTTAGTGTTAATCACCAACCCCCAAAACTTGACTTTTACTTTCTGTTCTAAAACTAAAAAAATACCAAAAATAAATAAAATAAGTTCTTCAAATAATTGGGATTAGAGATAACAATCTTAATAAGTTATCATGTGGGATCGACCCTTTCTATACTAGCCTTAATCGGAAGTAGAAAATGGATTAAACTCGAGGATAAACATCTTAGTGATTGTAAGTGCTAAGTGACACATTAACATTGTTAAGAGTATACATTCTTATTATGTCCCTAGTCGGATGTCATTGTGGAAGGTTGATAGACAACAATGACACACAAGACTATATTGTGTATTGGTTGATGACAGAATCTCATTAGTTATGATATAGTGATATCAAACCAAGCACATAGGTACTTGTTAGAGAACAAGTGTATCGGACAGACCCACCGTGAGAGTGGCACATGGAACCATGACTTGGTAGTCACAGTTAACTCTCACAGTGATGGTGGTGAGTGTGATTCTTTGACCTAAAATCACTACACTCAACACATGTCATTGGGTACAGTTTGACATCATTAAACGCAGTCCTGAAATATAGATTGTTATAAAGGTGATGATTGGGTGACTTTGACACATGGGGCTTTTGAGGGGTGAGTGATAGATATGAAATTTGTCCCTCCTGAGGGAGTTTGATGTCCATGACCACTTAATGAGTAGGACTGAGAAAGGAATGCACATGCATGTGTGAATCAATATGTGATACTAATGTCACGCATATTTCATTCAGTCTGCTCTGAGATCAAGGAAGTGAATGAACGTTAAAAGGATGATTGTTCCATGCCTTGAGTTCATTCGGGATATCAGTGACAAAGGAATTATACATTCACTGTAACACCAGTCACATATTGTAGTATTGAAGGTTGTTCTCTAACTTTCCTTTTCACTTGGGTTGCATTGATGTGTGACTAGGCACCGCTCTTTGCTTGTGAATTCATAAGTGTTATGGACTTTCACTGCCAACGTGAAATGGGCCTGTATGGTCACACACATAGGATTTAACCTGTAAGAGGAGTTTATCCACGAATGATGTTTAGATTGTTTACTAAATGTGTTTAGTAGTTCAATTAAACATTCAATCAATTGACTTGACTCAGAATCACCAAGTTCAAGTGTTGGACTAACTGATTTGGGTGTCAGATTGATTGAGAATTGCATTGACTGATTTCTGCACAACCTGGACTTCCAACTGACCAGTTCAAACTGTTGAACTGATCGGCTCAGGGTCAAGTGAGATGACTAGTTCCAGTGTTGAACCGATCATTTTAGCTGGACCAAACAAGCCAGTTTGGGAAAGTTAGGTTGGTGAGAAAATATTTTCATTTTACTTGTACAATTCGATTGGGACAAGTTTTAATCTTTGGATTAATTGGAAACATAAAGAAGAAAGTCAATTGGGAACTACCCTGAGAAGTGAAATGACTAGTTCATGAATGAACCGATCGGTTCAGCTCCCTAAATGACTGGTTCATGAGATGAACTAATTGGTTCAGTCCCCAAATGATCGGTTCGTTTGTGAAACGACCGGTTCACCTGTCGTAGTGTATAAATTCTTGGAAATTCCAGACCCTTCTACTCCTGCTTTAGTCCCACATTGCCTGGGGCTGAGAAACTTGACCCTGACCCCTCCTATATATAGAGGGGTACTGGGGGATTCTCATAGCACAACTTAGAACATCAGTTGCTCTACAAAGTTGTCCTCTCTGGTTGTGGTAACCGAGAGAGCCCAAGCAAGTGCTACCCGACTAGGGAGGCATAGCAAGGGAAAGACAATTGTAGGATGACAACTATTGATGGGAGAGCACGTCGGTGACTAGTACACCGACAGAAGGGGACGACTCCTTCCAGTGTCCTGTAGGAATGGACGACTGGAGTTTTTGGTGGTCCATGTGGACTACTACATAGGTAGGACATTTCTACCGCTCGGAGGACAATTTGCAATCTGTCAGTCTGGGTGCGACCCGGAGTTGCACAAACATCATCCAAGACCAGAGGTGAAGACCGTGCTAGCCTCAAGGTAATGTCACCGAGCAAGCGTCGGGATAAGGTATGCCTCTACAAACCATCCTCCCTACCGTATAGATGTTGACAAGATCTCTTTGGGTTCTGGGTTTGGGGAGAATTTTTTTTGTTTCCGCTTCTATCTCTGCCTCCCCTAAAACCTAGCATTTACTTATGTAAACAACTAATGGTCTTACCTTTTAAACATCTAATGGTTATGGGTGACATTTTGGTATAGTCATATGGGTTGAATGATGATGGAACAAATGGAGGGATACCCTTAATAAGGTAGTCTTACCTATTTACTGATATTAATAGAAGGGATGATAACCATATCATGTTGATATGTAACCCAAATGAGGTATAGCTTGTTATACCTAGCTTTAATATAACCAAATGATGGTAGTTGGGTATAAATAGTCCTTGAATGATTATTACAATCATGGAGTACTCTCTTATTGTTGTTGAAACCCTAGTATGCTATAACCTGATGGCTACACCTTGACTTATGTTTGGGTTCATACTTGAGAATAGTATGGAATGTGATGGTTATGCTTCACCTTACATATCCATGATCCAATGGGAATGTCGTGAGTTAGGATTTGGGTATAAGTGCTAATTAGTAACATTAATATAATTTATCTTGTTGGACCTAACTCTAATGCAAATAGATAAAGATGAGTATTCATGTTTAACCTTCTTATATGATGATATGATGGTGAAATAACCTCCTTAACATGACCATAACCTTAATGTGTTAATTGGTGATTATCATTTCCAGATGGTTGATACTTTCTTATGATAAAGATGTGTATTATGAATATGATGAGTTTTAATCATATCTAGATTCCTTGCATGTTGATGTAATAATAGAATGTTCTTAATGTTAATATAACCCTGCTATAATTGTTTATGAATATCTCCTACTCATTAATGCAATATTGTGTTTATTTGGTGTATTATATGTAAGTGATGTTGTTGAGCCTTGTTATAAGGCATGCAAAGATAATGATATTCTTGTAGGGAATAGTATGATTGTCCTAATGGCCTTTGGGCATGGTTCAGCCCTGAATGAGGTGTAATCCTCTTGTGTTGATAAGGGTTGATACCCTGTGATATTGTGAAAAGGATCTATATCCTATGATAGTATGATGGTCTTAATGACCTTTGGGCATGGTTGAGCCCTGAATGAGGTGTAATCCTCTTATGTTGATAAGGGTTGGTAAGGATTTATATCTTGTGATAGTATGATGACTAGTGTGGTCTCATGAATGGCAAGTGAATAGTACCATGTGATGATGAGATGAAAAATTATGTTTCACATGTTTTATATCTTTTAAAAGTTGTGATATTTATATGTTTTCTAGAATTGAATTAGGTTTTGTATGTCCACTTGTTTGATGCAGCCTTAATTCACCCAATTGGAATAACTAATAAAGTGAAACTCTAATCATGTAGTGCCCTATGCCATAGACCCATATGAGTGTCAGAACTTGCCAGATGGTGAAATGAGTATTCCTAAGGGAAACTCGAAGCTCATACTGATGAGTATGCGGGGTGCTTGTCAGCCTGAGTACAAATGTTTAGGGAGGATGACTGTGGTCATACCTAGCCCTTAGTTTGAGAATGGTTGTGGTCATGTCTCGGTGATTATATATGTGATGAGATTGGAGGACAACTACGGTTGTACCTCAGATGGTAGGGGTATGCATACCCATCTCCTTTCACTAGTGTCGTGACCTATACCTAGGACAGACTAGGCTATTAGCAGCTTGACCTTATGTGTCATTGTGGACGACACTTACTGACTGGGGGTGGAGAAGATCCTAGGAGTCTGGCTCTTCCTTGATCTTGTATGGCACTGATTTCAACTTAGCAGTGGTCAGTTGTATTTTGAGTGGTATCCTCAAATTTCTAAGGGTGTAATAAAAGATGTAATACAGTCTAGTAGCATATTTGTTTAGGGTTATACATGACGTTTCACATTGAATGATAACCCTTATTTGTTATCTTTACATAAAGATGATGCTTAGTGCAATTAAGAGATAGTAGATATACTTTGGTTGTGGATATGCTTAAGATTATAGATTCATACATATAGTAGCTATGCTTGTGTTGATAACTATACTACTACTTCTGATTATAATCATGATTCTAGCTATCTCATGTTGTTAGTTATGTTTAGCATGCTTGCCATGCCTTTGTAACTAGAGATGCATATACTGCTAATCATGCTTATCCAGATAGTTGTGCTTATGTTGTTAGCTCTTCATATGATGTTGATACGTTCAACCAATTAGACATGCTCATGTTATTAGCTATGCTATGTTACTAGACTTGCTCATGATGCTAGATATGCATATGCTACAGAATTGGTTATATTGTCAACAAGATAAAGGATGATACGTTGGCTAATTATGATAGTTATTATCTGCTCCTTTATGTATTTTGTTAATCATCAGTATTGCTGAGCTTATTTATTAAATCTGATTAAACTGCTTAAATGTTTAATTACTTAAAAATGTTGTAATCAATAAACATTGTAGGAGGTTATATCTCTTTCTAGGACATGGGTCACACCCTTGTGGTCCACCACACCATTTTTTAGGTAATCAGAAGTGATGAAAACAAACATGTGGAAGCAAAGAGGAGCTATAGTAATGAATATTTGAGAAAGTTGATTAGATGTCTAGTGTGTCCTAGAGTCGTCCCTATACTCTCAGGTCCAGGAAGGAAATGGTTGTATATGGTGTTTCAAACAAATCAAACTTTTCTTAGCATGTTAATGCTTGTTTCTGTGGCATATATGAATATTTTTCTCCTATGTATATATGTTGTGGCTAAGGAGATAGAACAATTTGTATCAAATTCTTGGCATGGTATGGATCCAAGAAAGATGTTGGGCTCTTATTAAAATGTTTCAGAGCTAGTGTTGACATTGAAATCAGTTTTAATTTACCCATATTTTTGGGTATGTGATTAATTAGTGATTCATTGTGCTTTATGTTTTGAGTAATCTCGTTTAGTGTAATGGGTTCTCACAAGTATCTTGAGGTTATCCTGACATTAAGACATTATCACACTTGAAGGTTTTGTCAAGTGGATTAGGAAGCCCAAATCTGTCATTCTTGAAATAATTATGCTAAGAGCTAGCCTGAAGACAAGAAAGTCTAAGAGTTGGGGTTATGACACAATCTTAGAAAAATGGATTCAAAATTTTCCTTTTTAAGACTACTTATATATCAAAATTTCATCAAGGGTATTTATATGCATGTACAAAAATCAAGCCAAAATTGGCCAATTAGGTCGATCATATTTTGTCAAAAATTTGTCAATGTTTTTTAAGCAGGATAGAAAGCAATTAGTATCAAAGTAGAGACATACCATGTTCACATGTTCAGACTCCCCCAAAACTTATTATCCACCCTATACACAGGTTGGCAAAGAATGAGGTTGATCTAGAATAGGCAAATTATAGGTCATTGTGTGCAATTAACCATTATGAACCTAGGATCTTCATAGCATATTATCCTCAGAGGTGGTGGTAATAGTCATCTTGATATTGTTCAACCTTTTGGTTTGAATCCAACATCTGTATCCAATAAAGTATGTCAAATCCATAGTTGTTTGAAAGAGGTTCTTATTGTGGACACCTATGACAAAACTGCAGTTTATCGAACCTGATATCAGTTGGAACACCACAGCCAAAGATTTTGATCAACTCTTTAATCTTGTTGGTGACCAGGGCGTCTCTTTCTTCAATGACGATGTTGGTTGTTTTGTTATATTTTGTGCTCTTTGTACTAAACATAGCATCAGAGTTATTATAGAAGATGGATGTTTTATTGACAGTGTCCACTACTAGTAGTGCCCAGTATCCATCATGTAAGATTGGCACAAATATCCATCGGGGAACATTTTACTTTAAGTGCTCTATCAGCCGCTATAGCTCGCTCGATTCCTTTTTTTGATACAACATTTGTCGAAATCTCATAAAATGCCATCTATACATAAGTGAGATCATCGGCCAGAATTAGCTGACAAGTTGTCATGAAATTTTCTGTCATGTATCCTCCTATTGTCAACACATCGTAGAGGTTTGGGAGCAAGATTTGTATTCTTTTTCTTTCAAAAATAACCATAAAGTTGTTCTCCCTTGGTCGTAAAACATTTAGAAGAAATTGGAATTCTTACATAGATAAGCCATAGCATGCTAGTTCATCAAAGTTCTCAAAAGTAGGCATTGTGACATGTGTTGGTTTTATTCCTTCTTGTCCGAAACGTGTTCTTCTTCTGTGTGTACCTCACTTCCTCTGACAGCTTGTTCTTCTGGAGGTGAGGTTGCTACTATGATGATATCAGTGGATGTTGGGATCGGAAGTGGTTCCATTTGTGGCGGGTTGGTTGTTGTCATTTCAAATTTTGGAGCTAGTTCCCCCTCTATAGTGGTAGGGACTTCCATTGGGGCTTCAAGGACTTGTGGAGGTGGTTCCCTCTCATCATGTATAGATGTTACATTTGTTGCACTGGGTGGTGGTGGGGTAGTAGGTGGCACTGGTGAGGTCCTTCTTTCTTCTAAAGCCCTGAACTCTCTGAGCTCATGTTACAACCCCAGTTTTGGGTTCTTTTGGTGAGAAATGTAATTTCTCATATTAAAGATATTGGAACAAATAATGATATAATTTGTTTTGAATAAATGGATTTCATTTAAAATAGCCTTGTTGTTTGATTTGTGGGCTTTATTGGCTATTGGGCGCAATAACAAGGAAATTCAATTAAGTGATTAATAATTGAGTTGTTAAGAAAATAGAGGAAAGAAAAATGTGGAAACCTCTATAAAGCAAATCCAAAGGTGGATTTCATGCCTCTTAGGTTCCTTGGGCTCCAAGGAGTCTAAGGTTACAAGGAAAAGGCAATAAGAAAGGAAAAGATTAATTAAGTATTTCTTTATTAAGAAAGAAGTGGAAAATAGTGATAATATTACAAGAAATGTGACAAAATATGGATAATAACTCCATCTTGGAAAAGATTCCATATTCACATGGTTTCTAATGGAAAAGGTAATCATTAATAAGAAGATAAAATATTGTGAGAGAGAAAATATGCCTAAATGAGTTTTATTAAACCTTTACTTGCATATGAAGAAAAAGGGTTTTTACTTTCGAGTTTTGGACTCAAACTTGGTACACCAGTAGCTTAAATCAGTATGAAGTTTCCCTTAAAATTTGGTGTTAATTGGGTCATCGGTTTGATAGTTATGATTTTTAGAAAAACCTCCTAAAATGGAAAGGGAAAATGAGTTGTATTAAATATCACAATTCTTTTCCTATTATAATTCTGGCGCGTGCATTCGGGACAGTCAGATCTAGATCTGACGGTGATGAGCCCATCTTCTAGCTTGCGTCTGATTGGGAAAGTAAGGTTAGGACTTGGGCTTTTCCTTGATCGATTTTCTTGCCGATCTTTGCGCGAGCGATCTTGGAAATATGCTAACTGAATTCGTGAGGTTCTTGCGGCCATAACTATCCCAAGTTATGCCTATCTTGGGGGTCTCTAGAAGGATCCCCTAAAAACCAGGGACCCCTCCGGTTGTGAGCCACAGCCACAGGCTATATAAGGAGGTATACCCCCTCTGTGAGTTTGTTCACGGCTCCGCGAGATGATATGGGGCCTGCAGACCGAGTATTAGCAACCAATTTTCCCCCTCAAACCCCCCTCTTGCACCTCGGACCTCCCTGGCTTGCCGCCGGAGACTCCTCAGGTCATCTCAGCAACTCCGGCCATGGCTGGAGCAATTAGGACCACCTTCGAGTTCGGCGAGGTGTGGCGTAGAGCGTGAGATCTTCTCTAGTTGCTGGGGTGGTCAGATGCTTGAAGTCAACATCTTGGTTGACTAATCTCGGAAGCTGGCTCGCGAGTAGGGACTCAGCGTAGGGAAGAAGATGAGGAAGGGAGAATTACTCCCCTGCCCTCACATCCCTGTTAATAGGGATGTCCCTTAAGGTAATCTCGCAATTCACAAGCACATTAGTTTGCTTTTAATTTAAATCCACGTGGTCATTTTTGATTGGTCAGAAAAGGAGTTATCTTGTAAAATATGTATCTAATGATAGAAATATCAGATGAAGGTGATCTATACATGAAAATTGATCAGAAAAACGTGGAGAACCCAATACAAATATAATTGGAGCCTGATTCTTCTTGCTAATCAAAAATTATATAAAGATGCTATCTTTAATAGTTTAATCAATGAAAAACCCTAACCTTTGATGATTAATGAATTAGAAAAGGTTATATGGGTGTTTAAAGTAGATACTAACCTATTGTTAATAAAAAGGGCATATTAGATCTTAAAATATGATCTTCATGTGTAATTTAATTAATTTAAGGTTCCATATGCTTTAATGAACCTTGAACCCTAACTTTGGTAGTTATGACCCTTAATGTTTTTAATTGGCTAAATTCATGAACAAAGCTGAGATATGATGTTCTAATCTATTTTGAGTATAAAGGTTCCTAATTGTGGATAAATACCCTTAATGCAGTAATTAGGGTTTTCTAATGAATAAAGGTGGAATTAGTGTTGAATAGAGTTGATGAAAGATAAGTTCATGATAATTAGGCCTAATAATCATGTCATGCCTTAAAAGGATAAAAGTGATAGCTTTAATGTAAAAGAGGCTTAATGCGCTTAATCGATGTTTAATTGTGCCTTAATATGAAATTAGGGTTACATGTAGCTAAAAGGTAACCTTAATATCTTTCTTGAAGAATAAACGTGATAAATAGGGTTTGAGAGTAATTGTATTAAATTAGGGTTTAAAATAAGTAAAAGGTTAAGGAAAACCCTAATTGCAATGGAAACCCTAAAAGTGGATTAGAAACCCTAGGGAGCGAGCTAGATTTAATAGATCTTGATGACATGAGTAATAAAAGAAAATTGTATAATTGTTTCAGGATCTTATTGAATGCTTGCATGATCGTTGTTGTTTGGATTATTCCTGCACCTGAATCTACATGTACAGGTATGTGGTTACGCTTATGACTACCCGAATTAATTTTCTGGGGTTTTGTCGATGTTTCCATCGTGACTTGAATTAAACTCTTGAATGATTTAATTCATGCAAAGTATAATGTGAATATCACTATCACATAAGAGATATTCCTACTAGCTCAGATCCTAGTCCCCTCTGTAGCTAAAAGGGTGACCTAGTAAAAGGCTACCAATGGGGTAGGCCCATCAAGTCACTAGATGACTTAGTAAATGGCTACCAATGGGGTAGGTCCATCAAGTCACATTGAGTTAGAGATTGGACTACCTATGGGTAGTGCCATGCGACTCAACCCTATATATTGATCTACCTGTTAGGTAGGATCATGCAGGGTTTAATAAGGATCTACCTAGAGAGAGGTAGTATCTCAGTCCGCTGTAAGGACAACACAGAGATAGGAGATAGGAAAGGATTGAGTAGTATGGTTTAAAACGTAATCTTGGCTGTTAAATGATAATTGGTTGATTACTTTGTTACCATAGTTGCACGTTTATTGTTTCCCCCACATACCAGCTTCTTGCTGACCGGCGTTTTGTTTGTCGGCGTTTTAGGTGCAAATGAAAAGAAAAAACAGTAAAGTGGTAGATGTGGAATTAAATGAGAAATAACATGCACAGGAGGATTAGTCAGTTTAGCGTCTTCATGGATAGAAGTTTAGAAATCCCAATTTTTCCATGGTAAGAAAAGTTTTATTTTATACCAATTTTCAGTTTAGTTGGTAAAGTTTATTAATTGTTATTGATTATTTGTCGAACCTTTGATCCTGTTAATTGAATAATGGCTCTGACCTTCGGGTCTCCCTTAATTGGGGGTTACCGGGAGGCGGGGTTGTTACAATTGGTATCAAAGCATAGGTTCCTCATCTAATCATTAATAATTATTAAATTTTACAAATTCCATAGAACTGAGGGAGTTATTAGAGGATTATCTGAAAGACAGAGGTGTTTAGAAAAGGATCACGACTGGGGGCTGGCAATATTTTCCTCCACACCGCTAGTCGGAATATGAGGACTCCCGGATCCGTGTGACTGCCTAGCCAAAGTCTGAGGGTATGAATAGAAATAAGATACCTTTAGAACTCTCTCATCTTGTTCATCGTTTCTCAACTCAAATTTTGATAAGGACCTTAAGGATTAGGGTTTTCTCTCTTTTCTCACCCTCTTGAGGTATGGGTAAGGTTGATAAGGATTAAGGAATCCTCCACCAAATTAATAAAATCATGTAAATAAGATGACATGGACATAAGCTTAATAGAGTAAGCGTAAAGGAATAGATACATGCTTAGGTCATATAACATAAGTTTTCATTGCCCTCAGGAGAGACCTGAGGCTAGACCTTCTTGTCAGGAGGATGAGTAGAGAAAGTGAGTCTTGGAGGTAGAGATCTCCATTAAAGTAGAGACCTAGCACATCCTCTGAGGATGATGTTAACCCTAACCCTAAGTGAAGGATAGAGAAGAGAGATGACATGATGAGTTAGATGTCATGGTAGACCAGGTGTTTGGATAGACATGCCTTGAATGTCATATGAGCCATAAGAGGGTAGATGGCCTAGTACCTTTGGCGACCCAACCCTGGAGAGGGAACGTGCATGCTAGAGCAAAGGATAGCTCCTTCATGGATGAGGTTAGAGGATAACCTATAGAAACCCTATGAGCTTAGGCAAGTAGGGTATAGCTTGCACCCAGTGTACGTCAGTAGTGCTGACAATAGGATGAAACCCTGGAAAAGGAATCATAATGGATGGATTATGAGATAAGCATAAGGGGTTATGGATAATCTTGAGTAAACATAAGTTTGAGCATGGGCTTCACTTAGGTAGGGGCATGCTTATGAGCTTGATCCTTTATGAAGAAAGGACCTCTTATAGAGAGGTTGGTTGTAGTATTAGCTATGGAGAGAGAGTCAACCTTAGGCAAGAAGGTTGGAAGCCTAATACCCTGAAACTTAAGGAACAATGGGGAGTTGAGGATGATGCTTTTGGTACCTATGTGCCTATGGTATAGGTAGTACCTATTGAGATGAGACAAAGAGTGCCTTAGACCCCGTGGAGGTTTAGGTAACCAGTTGTGAGGCTTTATACCTAGTTGGTTGTCCTAGAAGAGGACTCAACTCTGAAGCGTTGCTCGAGTAGAAGGATCATGGAAGTACATGACATACCTTGGACCTGCTTGATTCATGGTTAAGAGATTGAGCATGCAGTCGGACACCCAAAGGTGAACCTAGGGTTCCTAGGCCTAAGAGGGGAAGTAGTGTCTCTGATGCCCATGATGAGATTTCAGTCTCTATAGTTTCAAGCATGGTACCCCTCATGTGTAGAGGTAAGGGAAATCCCTTAAATTAAGGGTATGTTTGAGGAACCCCTCACGACTAAGTTGATCTGATGTTGAGGAGAGAAAACAAGTATGACCTAGCATGGTTTAATAGGTGATCTGCTTGTGCCTTAGTAGTTGTTGGGTTAAGCATGCTCATATGGACGTAGACCCTAAACATAGGGACGGTTGTGACCTTGTTGTCAAGAGTTGTAGTTTCCTCCCATCCTGGGAGAGGGACCCTTTTGTAGGGTCTATACCAGTTTTGTGGGTTTTGAGGCAACCTAAATAGGTTTCATAGGATCTTGAGAAGCTAAGTGAAAAGTATGTGGTATGATAATGAACCTATAGACCCATAGATAACCATCTCTATGTGCATGTGGATGTGTTACCATGGAGGTGATCGGTATGGGGCTTGATCAAGGTAGGCAGGTTGCCATGATCCCTATGAAAGGATGAAAGTCAGCCCACGAATGCAGGAAGAGAGATGATGAATGCTTGGGAAGGTTCTGAGTTGAACATGTACTATAAGAGAATCCTAAGTCTGTCGTAGGGTCAGGAAGGGATAAGACTGATGGAAGAAGGAGTTGCCTAATTCCCTAGATGCACATGACCATAGGGTCGGGAGGTAACAACTATCATTGTTTGAGGGCCATGGGTTAGGAGATTGATTACCTTCATGAACTCATGGGACCCAAAGGGCAGATGAGTAGGGCACTCTCTGGATGCATAAGGGAAAAAGGGATGACCCTAAAAGTTTCGGCACCCTACAGACCTAGAGGAGATGACCAAGGATTGTGTGGTGACCCAAATACGTTCGAGACCAGTTTTCCATGAAACTAAGTTTGATATCAAGATGATTGAGAAGTAGAGACATAAGTTGCACGTTTCAACTTAGTTTTAAAGGTGTACTGGCAAGGTGGGATGCACCATCTCTACTCCTGGAATGGGAAGAACTCTGTATTTGGATGGCCGCCAAATGCTTATTTCTTCTTGTTATGGGAGTAAGAGATAGGATAGTACGCATGCCATACACCAAGGATACAGATGAGGTAAGTTGGAACGTTGCTACAAGGTATGAGGATAGAGATGATAACATACCTTTGTGGAAGGAATAATACAGAGATGGTTTACAAACACTAAGAGAGATAAGGTAGTCATCTTATAAGGATGTTTTAGCATGAGCTATGTGGATTTTGCAAGTGATACAAGGTTGAGTTTGATCACCATTAGTATGAGCTCAGAGTTTTTTTTTATGAAGACAAACTTAGAGTTTGAGATGAGATGATAAGTATAATGCTTGGAGGAGTATGTCTCCGACATTACCTAACACCTAAGGATAAGAAGTGGTAATGAATGCTCCGGTTGAGATATATCTACCTAGTTTAGCTGGAAACTAGAAGAAGTTGAGGTTGTTCGACTAACCCTATGTTTGGAAAGAGGATGTGTTTTGCCTAACACACAAATGAAACAAGATATGTTGAACAAGTTAATGGTTGTTTGGTTAGCCAATAGAAAAATGATGGTTGTAGAACCTCAGATACACTTCCTTGGATACGAAGGTAATGAAACCCTGATGAGAGTGGTTTAGGGTTTCTGAGGAATCGATCTTGAGGAATCATGATATATAGGAAATCATGACTTTAAGATCACCATGAAACTACAAAGATGGTAGGTGATAGTGGCACTTTGGATGCTTAAAACAAAGTTTCATGTAGCATGTGGCCATGCAAGCTAGGAGGCGAAGAACGAACACCAGTAACCCCAAGCATGGATATAAAGTATAAAGAGTTCCCGAGAGGGAATGGGAGTTCATCACTATGGATGTTGTGAGTCTCCCCTAGACCAAGGAAGGTCAAGATGCAATGTGGGTTTTGGTAGATCACCTTACCTAAATGACAGGAAAAAGAAGAGTACTATCAAGTGATAGATCGGGTTGAACTACTTATAATAGAGAGAGAAATGGTTCAACTACACCATGATGTGAGTTTACAAGTTCTTGAGTATAACCTAAAAGTTCACTTCCATGAGGTAGAAGTGGATGCATGATGAACTCGAGGTCAATACAGTTTATCACCCCGTACTAATGGACAGTATGATCCAGACTAGGGGGTCCGATGAGAGTATGTGTGCTCATTCAGGGTGATACATAGAGATAGTTCTTAAGATGTGATGTTAACCACCATAGCCTTTATCGGGATGCAAGAAGTTCTATAAGGGGTTGTGTCGGTCACCACTTCATTATGATGATGTTGGTGAAGGAGGCCTCGTGAAGGTCATAAAAGAACCACAGTGTGTGCAGATGAAGTCGCTTGATCGTACAATGGCTAAGAGAGAGCCCAAGGGTGACATGAGTCATGAGCTGATGCAAAGCAGACTGACATGCAGTTCACTGTGGGGGAATATAATGTGAAAATCTGACCCCTCTAAGCTACAGCTGAGAAAGTTGAGTCCCCAATATATGGGTCCATTTGAGATGGATTGGTGGAGATAGTTGTGGTTAGCCTTTCCCCTCAGGATAACATGATGTGTAAGGTGTTCCATGAGTCCGATCTAGAGTACTATGTGAGGTACCCAAGCCGTGTGCTGAGCACTGAACCTATTCAGCTTTTGAGAGGTTGATATGTCCTAAGTCACCTATGAGGGTACGATATACCAAGGTAAGAAAGAACTCAGATGGAAGAATATGAGATGATGAAGGTTCTTGCGAAGCACCATGGAAAGGGTCAAGCCACATGGGAGCCATGATGGACAAATGAAAGGCTTATCGTATTTGTTTGATGGAATTTTGAGGGCAAAATTCTTATAAGAGGGGAAGGATGTTACAACCCCAGTTTTGGGTTCTTTTGGTGAGAAATTTAATTTCTCATATTAAAGATATTGGAAGAAAAAATGATATAATTTGTTTTGAATAAATGGATTTCATTTAAAATAGCCTTGTTGTTTGATTTGTGGGCTTTATTGGCTATTGGGCCCAATAACAAGGAAATTCAATTAAGTGATTAATAATTGAGTTGTTAAGAAAATAGAGGAAAGAAAAATGTGGAAACCTCTAGAAAGCAAATCCAAAGGTGGATTTCATGCCTCTTGGGTTCCTTGGGCTCCAAGGAGTCTAAGGTTACAAGGAAAAGGCAATAAGAAAGGAAAAGATTAATTAAGTATTTCTTTATTAAGAAAGAAGTGAAAAATAGTGATAATATTACAAGAAATGTGTGGAAATATGGATAATAACTCCATCTTGGAAAAGATTCCATATTCACATGGTTTCTAATGGAAAAGGAAATCGTTAATAAGAAGATAAAATATTGTGAGAGAGAAAGTATGCCTAAATGAGTTTTATTAAACCTTTACTTGCATATGAAGAAAAAGGGTTTTTACTTTCGAGTTTTGGACTCAAACTTGGTACACCAGTACTTTAAATCAGTATGAAGTTTCCCTTAAAATTTGGTGTTAATTGGGTCATCAGTTTGAGAGTTATGATTTTTAGAAAAACCTCCTAAAATGGAAAGGGAAAATGAGATGTATTAAATATCACAATTCTTTTCCTATTATAATTCTGGCGCGTGCATTCGGGACAGTCAGATCTAGATCTGACGGTGATGAGCCCATCTTCTAGCTTGCGTCTGATTGGGAAAGTAAGGTTAGGACTTGGGTTTTTCCTTGATCGATTTTCTTTCCGATCTTTGCGCGAGCGATCTTGGAAATATGCTAACTGAATTCGTGAGGTTCGTGCGGCCATAACTATCCCAGGTTATGCCTATCTTGGGGGTCTCTAGAAGGATCCCCTAAAAACCAGGGACCCCTCCGGTTGTGAGCCATAGCTACAGGCTATATAAGGAGGTATACCCCCTCTGTGAGTTTGTTCACAACTCCGCGAGATGATATGGGGCCTGCAGACCGAGTATTAGCAACCAATTTTCCCCCTCGAACCCCCCCTCTTGCACCTAGGACCTCCTTGGCTTGCCGCCGGAGACTCCTCAGGTCGTCTCAGCAACTCCGGCCATGGCTAGAGCAATTAGGACCACCTTCAAGTTCGGCGAGGTGTGGCGGAGAGCATGAGATCTTCTCTAGTTGTTGGGGTGGCCAGATGCTCAAAGTCAACATCTGGGTTGACTAATCTCGGAAGTTGTCTCGCGAGCAGGGACTCAGTGCGGGGAAGAAGATGAGGAAGGGAGAATTACTCCCCTGCCCTCGCATCCCTGTTAATAGGGATGTCCCTTAAGGTAATCTCGCAATTAACAAGCGCATTAGTTTGCTTTTAATTTAAATCCATGTGGTCGTTTTTTATTGGTCAGAAAAGGAGTTATCTTGTAAAATATGTATCTAATGATAGAAATATCGGATGAAGGTGATCTATCATGAAAATTGATCAAAACAACGTGGAGAACCCAATAAAAATATAATTGGAGCCTGATTCTTCTTGCTAATCAAAAAGTATATAAAGATGCTATCTTTAATAGTTTAATCAATGAAAAACCCTAACCTTTGATGATTAATGAATTAGAAAAGGTTATATGGGTGTTTAAAGTAGATACTAACCTATTGTTAATAAAAAGGGCATATTAGATCTTAAAATATGATCTTCATGTGTAATTTAATTAATTTAAGGTTCCATATGCTTTAATGAACCTTGAACCCTAACTTTGGTAGTTATGACCCTTAATGTTTTTAATTGGCTAAATTCATGAACAAAGCTGAGATATGATGTTCTAATCTATTTTGAGTATAAAGGTTCCTAATTGTGGATAAATACCCTTAATGCAGTAATTAGGGTTTTCTAATGAATAAAGGTGGAATTAGTGTTGAATAGAGTTGATGAAAGATAAGTTCATGATAATTAGGCCTAAAAATCGTGTCATGCCTTAAAAGGATAAAAGTGATAGCTTTAATGTAAAAGAGGCTTAATGCGCTTAATCGATGTTTAATTGTGCCTTAATATGAAATTAGGGTTACATGTAGCTAAAAGGTAACCTTAATATCTTTCTTGAAGAATAAACGTGATAAATAGGGTTTGAGAGTAATTGTATTAAATTAGGGTTTAAAATAAGTAAAAGGTTAAGGAAAACCCTAATTGCAATGGAAACCCTAAAAGTGGATTAGAAACCCTAGGGAGCGAGCTAGATTTAATAGATCTTGATGACATGAGTAATAAAAGGAAATTTTATAATTGTTTCAGGGTCTTATTGAATGCTTGCATGATCGTTGTTGTTTGGATTATTCCTGCACCTGAATCTACATGTACAGGTATGTGGTTACGCTTATGACTACCCGAATTAGTTTTTCGGGGTTTTGTCGATGTTTCCATCGTGACTTGAATTAAACTGTTGAATGATTTAATTCATGCAAAGTATAATGTGAATATGACTATCACATAGGAGATATTCCTACTAGCTCAGATCCTAGTCCCCTCTGTAGCTAAAATGGTGACCTAGTAAAAGGCTACCAATGGGGTAGGCCCATCAGGTCACTAGATGACTTAGTAAATGGCTACCAATGGGGTAGGTCCATCAAGTCACATTGAGTTAGAGATTGGACTACCTATGGGTAGTGCCATGCGACTCCACCCTAGATATTGATCTACCTGTTAGGTAGGATCATGTAGGGTTTAATAAGGATCTACCTAGAGAGAGGTAGTATCTCAGTCTGCTGTAGGGACATCACACAGATAGGGGATAGGAAAGGATTGAGTAGTACGGTTTAAAACGTAATATTGGTTGTTAAATGATAATTGGCTGATTACTTTATTACCATAGTTGCACGTTTATTGTTTCCCCCACATACTTGCTTCTTGCTGACCGACGTTTTGTGTGTCGGCGTTTTAGGTGCAAATGAAAAGAAAAAACAATAAAGTGGCAGATGTGGAATTAAATGAGAAATAGCATGCACAGGAGGATTAGTTAGTTTAGCGTCTTCATGGATAGAACTTTAGAAATCCCTATTTTTCCATGGTAAGAAATTTTTTATTTTATACCAATTTTCAGTTTAGTTGGTAAAGTTTATTAATTGTTATTGATTATTTGTCAAATCTTTGATCCTATTAATTGAATAACGGCTCTGACCTTCGGGTCTCCCTTAATTGGGGGTTACGGGGAGGCGGGGTCGTTACAGCTCCTCTCTCCAAGGCATCTTTTCAGGAAGAGGAATAAGAGAGTACATTCACCTTGGTACGTCTGCCATTTTTCTATCGTGAAGAACCTTCTTTCGTGAATGATTTCCATGACATATTTCCCTTACAAGACAAGAAATTTTCATTATCAATTTGCTCCATAGATGTTCCTCTGTTGATGGACTCAATTATCGTTAGTTCTATGAAGACATTGTCCCCTAAATTCAGTCCTTCTTAAGAAAAATTGCATTCAATGGAAATTTCCTTCCAATGGGTGTGATACCACCAACTTACCCCTTGTATCAGTCTTTTTAGGTAGGTTGAGATTTCTTGTATCGTCCTGTGCTCTACCTTTTCAAAGACCATTTGTCTACATGGTAGGTCTTTGGCATTGAAGTTATAAGTGAATACTCTTCTTTCAGATAGGTTAACCACTGTAAGTAGCCATTGGTTGAAGGCTTTGAAGGGTAGGGTGATGAATTTCAAGGATCTGCTTTTGTCTAGGGCATCCTGTAGCTCGCGGACTAATGTGGTATCATCTCTTTCCTTCAATAGGTTTGTTGCCACGTTAGATGTTGCTTTGAATACTTTCCCATCTTTGTATATGTGCATGTATTCCTCAATTATTGTCCCACACAAGATCTTGAAAAGGGTTCTTCTTATGTTTTCCTGAGGTATAAAAGCAGAACACAAATCACCTCTTGTTAGACTGTACTGGATGTGGCGGTAGATAATATCTTGTAATGGCTTTACATCATCGAGGATGTCAGCCAAGACATGGATGTCCCATATCAGCATGACCACAACTGATGACATATCCATACCGACCATCTTACATGGCAATGAAGGTGGTGTAGGAGGGAGTGAGGTGTTCATGTCTGTTGAGGTTGCAGGTGGTTCAAGGAAGACTGGGTTTGCTAGTTTTGGGGGTGCTTCAACAAACATGTTGTCTAGATTCCCAGTATCCCCTTCAAATATCATATGTTATATTTCTCTCTCACAATAGATAGAAAATCCTCTGCATGTTATTAGTTCATTTAAAAGTATTTCTTTCATAAAGTTGTCATAGTCATGTGGGGGTGAGACCTTATAGCTTAATAGTGGGTCAATCCTATACATTACATCTTCAGTTGCTTCAGTGATCTCCCCCTTACTTCCAGTTGTACTGTCCTAACATCATTCTCTCCCACTGCTTCTTCTTTTTCTGTGGAAATTGCAATTTCTATTGGTATAGGGACGCTTTTCTTTGGTTGTACTTCGAGCCTCGTATCTTCATTGTTGTTGGTTGAGTGCCCTAGCGAGGCTGGGGATGTGTCTATGTCATATCCCTCAATAGGCAATCCTTTGTTCCTTATTGATCCCTTTGGTTCCTCTTCTTTTATTTGTTGAGTGCATCTAGATGTTGTTGCTTTAGCCTAGAGCGATTCATGTCATGTTTGCACCTTCTCCATCAGCATGTCCACCTTGAGGTGGAAGTCAACGTCTGATGCAGGTTTGGTAGGGGCCATCTATTGTACTTCAACAGACGTGCTGATGCTTATGGGGGAGTCCTCTATTATTTTTGTAGCTTCCTCTCACAACTTCATATTTTCCTCCCATAGATCATTACATTCCTTGTGCATATTGGCTAGTTTTTTTGTCACTCCAGCTAGTGCTTGCATGATTTATACTTGATTTGTAGCTAGCTACTGCATTTGGAGAGGAAAGTTAAGGACAGGTTGGATGTCTAAAGTTAGATTTTGTACTTGTGTGGTTAGTTCCAAAAGGTTTGTATTTATATTATAATAATTTAGGATAGAGTTTGAGGTGTCTCATGGAGGTCATCTATATCTTGTCCTATCTCCATAAATTTTGTAGTTGTTGTTGTTTTACTTTGGTGCTTGGCCACGTATTTTAATTCATGAGCTTCTTCATTGTCCTTATAAGATTCTTTGCTCAAGAAAGTAGTTTGTCTTTATGGGCTCTTTTTCCTTGCCTTCTTGGTTTGCTTCCTTGGTAGTTGGCTTGGTTACTACTTCACCAAGAATGGTTATTCTTCCTTTAGCTTCAACTACATCTAGGGAAGTAGTTGTACCAGCTTTCTATGGAGTATCTATATCTTCTGTATCCAGGTCTACCACCTTCAGATAGGGTGGTTTCTTTGCTGGATTTTCAGGGACTCTCATGAGTACCCCTTTTCTAGTTGCCTCCAGGTCTACCAAATTTGAATAGGGTGGTTTCTTTGATGGCTTTTCGGGGACTCGCATGAGTCCCTTTTTTCTGGTAGCTTGTTTGGTGGCCACTTTTTGTGGCTACTTGCTTCTTTTATTTTCTGGTCTACTGGTGCTTGTACCTTTTCCATATACAAGTCTGGAGATCTCTTCTTCCTTGAAAACAAACTTCTCTAAATCATAATATTTTAATCCTTTGAGGGGAAGCAAAAGCGTTGTCCTATAGAACCGGTAGGTGTATCCTTGTTGTGTCCTTGCTAGGACATTTTCCACAATGAGACACTTTCTGTCCCCCAATGTATCTCCTTCTGGCCTTAGGAAATAATTCAGCTTGTTGGGGTACCCTAGTTGGTGTGCAATGTAAGTTATTAACCCCCCATGCTGAAGTCTCAAAGGCCATTCGGTCCCATTGCAGCAGTCAGTTGATCAATCAAAATTTTTCCCACATTAATTGATTTTCCTTCCAATAGACTCCACAATATTTAGAGGTCTAATCTGATTACATTCCTTGTGTCAGATCTAAAGATTAGGGAGTTTGTGAAAATCTTGTGCACTACTCTCAATGAAGCTTGAGTGCATCATCGCAGCTTTTGATTGCCCTGTGTTCTATTCTGAATCTCCTGAGAGTCTTTTCTAGGTCATATCAGTTGTGAATCCCTTTGTGTCTTTGTCTCCTCATACCTTGTTAGCACATTCTGCCTGCTCAGCTGAATTTGAGAAGATTGCATTTATCTACATCTCAGTTAAAATGTAGTCCTTCTTCATGATCCTGACCTATAGCTTGTACTCACCCCAGCACTTTGAGATCTCCTCATTTTCCATGGGCAGCTTTTTGATGGAGGACAAGAATTCTTGCGTCAGGTTTTCATAAGAAATCATGCTTGTGAAACAGGTCCTATATATTCCTATTTGTTCGAAGCTCTATTTTTCCCTCTAGTATATCCCCTATTTCTTCAGGGTGTTGACGGCACCATATCCGGTCACCTTGTATTTCTTCCTATTAAATATGTCACATCATATTTAATGGTGCTCTTCATCTCTGGGTACCAGTTGATTGTCAATTTGTTCTCTTCTACTGGACTATATTGGTTGGTTGGGGATGTTTCTAGGTACAATTGGCTTTAGAGTAGTGGCCTTGATTGTTTCCTTCTCCTCTGATACCTTAGCTACTTTCATGGGCCTCTCTTGGTCAATCTCGAGTGCTGATCTTTTCTTTGGGCTCTACATCTCCTTTGACAGTGTGTACTCAAAGACCTCTATCCCTATCTGTTCTTCCTCCTCTTTTGTTTCCTTCAGGATTGGTATTGCCAAGATCCTTTCCCTTTCTATTTCCATCCTCACTCTGATGCTTTTAGGAGTGGGTTCTCCATGTTGTTCTATGTATCTTTCATGTTCAACTTTTAGCTTCTCCACTCTTTCTATCTTTTCTGTGGTCATTGAGGCTCTCACTTGCTTGGTCTATTCAGACTCATGTACCTAGGTTTTTCCCTGCTTTCCTGCCATCTTATGCTTGTAGATACACAAAGTATCTCTAGTTATATTAATTAAATGGGTAAAAGGAAATGGTAATATGTTAGGTTATTGGTTTGGCAGTTGCTAGGAAGCAAATATCTAGTAAAGTAATTAAATTGGGCACTAACAACTGAAGGTATTAACTAGTGGTTAAAACATAAAAATAATAGTCGAAGTTGACAACTGATGGCCTCAACCGAAGGTTGGAATAGGCGGTGGAAAAGAAAATAGACAATGGGAAGAACATATGGTGGTTCCCTCAATCGATGGTTGATCCAAGGTCGAAGGATCCCTCAGTGCACATCAACTAGTGTTTAGATATCTAAATAGGTGGTGGTGAATGGCAGGTGAAGAAGATCAATAGGCAAAGGTGAGGTTGGGCGACAGTGAAGAGTCATAGAAGAAACGGAGGCGATCAATTAGGTGAAGACAGTTGATCAGAAAATGGTTTGGAATAGACAATGGTAAGATATGGTGTAGGGGAGAAAACGGAACGGGAGAAGGTTGGTACAGCCGATGGTTACCCTCAATTGATGGCTATTTTCATCCTCCGAAGATGATTATTAGGTGAAGGCAGAAGGCAAGCGGTGGGGTCCCACAAGATGAAGGTGCATACAGATGATGGTAAGGAAAATAGGAAATGAAGAGAAGAAGACGAAAGGACAACTGATGGTTTTCGATCACTAATCAAAGAACAGGCGATGGTTTGAGAAGTGAAAGTTGATAGTTTCTAGGGTTAACATCGATCAGAGTTTGAACCAACCTTAGGTTACTAAAATAGTCAAAGAGGCAACCAATGGTGGTGATTGTACCACAATCGATGGTATCAAATAACAACCGATGGTGTGTAATAGCTTATCCTCCACTTCCAGGTAGCGACTCATCGTTGGTGATTCAGAAGGTCAGAAAGAAAAGGGGGCTAAGAAGATTAAGAAGATAGTGTGAGGCTAGGAAAAACCCAGGTTTTAAGGGTTACCTTGTCCCCAATGCTCATAGTTGCTTCTTTTGGTTGTTTGCTTGGCATCGGCTTGAGACCGTCCTTCTAGTGTCGCTCAGGTTTCTGGCTTGCTTAGTGGTAATCAGGGATCATGTGATCAAAGGTGGTTGTTGGCATTCTTCAGCTACCGCTACTTTAAGTTTTAAGCTTGGTCTCTCATTAAAAGGAAGGGGGAAGAGGATTATTTAGTCTCCTTTTATAGTTTTGTGTTGCTTCATCTACCATCAGGTGTTTAGGCACGCTTTTCATCCTCTTTGACCATCAACCACTGGCTTGGTAGACGGTGAAGGTGCCTTGAACATCTGATGGCTCTCCTGTGTCTGTCAGTTGGTGGCATGCCCACACTTGTCAGTCGATGGCTCGTCTGCAACTAACATTTGATGGAGGTCCTGCTATAATTATTCGGTGGCGCTTCTGCCTCACCTAACCAATGGTGCAAGACTACTTATTGTATCATCCGGTGGTGGCTCTATGAGTGCCAATTGATTGTTGAGATCAACCAATGGCCTGATAGGTGTTACTACTGCAATATAAGGATATATGAATGAATTTCATTAATTTCATTATATGCTCAGTAAATCCTAATAACCAAGTCTAAAAACTTTTTTATGGAAAGATTTTGATAAGAGTCTATTTCTTTATAAAGACAAAAAGGTACTAGGACTTTAAATTAAAATACTAAAATGAAAAAGTGGACATGAAAGGTGTACGAAAAAAATGAAAATTATTGCCTTCCAAGAAGCACTAATTTAAAGTCTTTAGCTTGACTCTCTTTTCTGGATTCTGATAGTTCTTTAGAGGGAGCATGTCTAGGCTCTTGTAAGTCAGGTTTTGATCTTCTTATGAATGCTTCATCTCATAATATCTTTTGATTCTTTGCACATTCACCTCAAAAGTACTAGGGTTTTCACTGGTAATCTCCATCACCCCATATGGGTAAGTCTTGACAACATAGAAGGGTTTCGACCATCTGAACATATTTTTACTAGAAATAGCATGATTCTTGTGTTGAACAGCAGAACCTTATCTCCCTTTAACACATCCTTATTATTAATGTGGGCATCATGCCACACCTTCATTCTTTGTTTGTAAATTTGGGCAGTCTCATAGGCATACAACCTTAGTTCTTCAAGCTTGTGAAGCTGCAGATACCTTTTCTTTCTAACTTTGTATGTATCTATATTTAAGAACTTGATGGCTCAAAGGGCCCTGTGCTCTAGTTCTACTAGAAAATGGCATGACTTTCCATAGATGAGCCGGTAGGGAGTTGTCCCTATCAGCATTTTGTAAGAAGTTCTATATGCCCATAGGTCATCATCTAACTTCATGGACCAATGTTATGGGTCCTGCCAATGGTTTCCTCTAATATCTACTTAATCTATCGGTTTGAAATTTTGATCTGTTCTGACATCTGAGGGTGGTATGGTGTGTCTACCTTATGCTTGACCCCGTACTTCTTCAGCAATGCTTCAAAGTATTTTCCCTTGAAATGGGATCCCCCATTGCTAATGACGGTGCATGGAACCTTGAATCTTGGAAAAATGGTCTTCTCAAACTGTCTCACAACTTCCTTAGAGTCACAAGTGGGAGTTTCTATAGCTTCTACCCTCTTGGAGACATAATCTACTACAATAAGAATGTACTTATTTCCTCTAGCGGAGGGGAAGGGTCTCATATAATCCACTCACCAGATATCAAAGATCTCCACTTCCACCCAGTCTGACATAGGCATCTCATTTCTTTTTGTAATATTATCGTCCAGCTGGCATTCTTTACAAGACTTGACAATAGACATGGCATCCTTGAAGAGTGTCATCCAATGAAAGTCTAACTATAGAACCTTAGTGGTGGTCCTTTTTCCTCCATGGTGACCTCCATAAGGTGAGGAATGACATTCCTTGAGGATTTGAGGCACCTCTTCTTCTAGCATACAACACTAGTATAAATTCTAGGAACATCTCTTAAACAACATGGGGTAATCCCAATAATAATTCTTTAGATCAGAGAATAGTTTATTCTTCTAATTTTAAGTTATCTCGAGGGGTATTTTTTGCATGCCAAATAGTTACAAATGTCAACAAACCAAGACATATTTTTTTCAACTGACTTGGCCATCATCAAAGCCCCATGTACGTAGTTGTTGTTTACTGGTACCTAATTTTCTTCAGTGAATACTATTCTAGACAGGTGGTCAGCCACTACGTTCTGTGTTCCTTTCTATCAATGATTTTATGATCAAACTCTTGTAGAAACAAAGCCCATTGCAACAGTCTTGGCTTTGTGTACTTTTTCTACATAAGATATTTTATGGACCCGTGGTATGTGTACACATTTACCTTTGATCCTATTAAGTAGGATCTAAACTTTTCGAAAGCAAATACAAATGTTAACATTTCTTTCTCAGTAGTGGTGTAGTTTACCTAAGCTTGATCGAGAGTTCTACTAGCATAGTAGATCACTTGGTGCTTCTTATCTTTTCTTTTTCTTAGGACAACTCCAATGGCATAATCATTGTCATCACACATGATTTCAAAAGGCAAATCCTGATTAGGTGCCTAAAGTAATAGGGTTGTGGTCAGGATATTCTTCAAGAAGTTGAATGCTTCAAGGCATTTATCAAAGAAATCAAAATCCACATCTTTAACAAGAAGGTTTGACAATGGCTTCACAACCCTTTAGAAATCTTTGATAAATCTTTAGTAGTGACCAGCAGGCCCCAAAAAACTAATCACTCCTGTGATGGACCTTGGCGGTGGTAACTTTGATATAGCTTCTATCTTTCTCTTATGCACTATCATGCCTTCCTCAAAAATTTTGTGCTCAAGTACTATGCCTTCTCACACCATAAAATGACATTTTTCCCAATTCAGTACAAGTTGCTTCTCCTCACATCTTTGTAATACCTCCATCAAGATTTCAAGGCATTTGTCAAAGTCATATCCATATACCAAGAATTCATCTATAAATATCACCATTATGTCTTTCAGAAAGTCTAAGAATTTGGATATCATATACCTTTGAAAAATAGTAGCTCATTACATAACCCGAAAGACGTGCTTATAAAGGCGTATGTCCCATAGACACAGGTAAAAGTGGTCTTTTCTTGATCATCAGGGTGGATAGGGACTTGGTATAACCCCAAGTACCCATCAAGAAAATAGAAGTAGGATTGTCCTGTAAGCCTTTCTAGAACTTGGTCGATGAAAGGTAGAGGAAAGTGGTATGTGACAAAGTGAATTTTGGCATAATTAAGAATTAGTTCCAATTTTACCCTCAAAGGCTTGAATTCCTCACTCCTAATGTCTTCCATGAATCCATGATTTTGTAATAACCTCCAAAGTAGAATGACTCACACTTTGAATGAAGTTGATGCACTTGTGTGCATGCAACCCTAACTTCGTTATACCCATTAATGTGCCATGGCTTGATTTTGACTCTACTCTAACTCTCGAGATCTTGCTCTAAATCTTTGTTGAAAGGTATGCTATTATACCTCCTCCTTGGTTGTATTGAAGATACCTTTAATGTATCTCTGATTGTATACTTGGCTATATACTTGGTTGAGCTATTGTTCCATATTGATTAGTTCTTTTTTTCCTATATTATATTTTGAGACAAACTTGAAAAAATAAATGATATTGACCATTATGATTGTTCATATTTTGATGTTGATAATGTTGAAATTGAGTGCAAGCGGCCTCCTCATTCAGAGGGTGGAACTTGTACATTGACCTCTGACCTCATATGGAGAAAAGGAGCCTATTGACCACCCCCATCATGTTGGGGTGATGGAGCCACAAAAAATATTAAGCCTTCTTCTTAAATCAGCATAATGGGAACTCGTAATAAAAATTGAATTATTCGTTATAAACATCTTGTTGAATAAATATTGGTTTCTGGAAAATTTCTTGTTATACTTTGAATATTAGTCCTTCCAACTGTACTATTTTGCTATAAACCATTTTACTTGTTTTTTATAGCGTACTTGGAACACCTACAACTAATATTGGAAAACCATATATTTTTCAACTATTGTTGCATAGGATGCAACTAGGATGTACATGTATCATAAGGTCATCATACTATAGATATGATGTATATGATGGAAATGGTGTTCTAGTGTACTATACACAAATTTTGACTTTTCAAAAGTCAAAATACTATTTTCCATTTATTTTTAGGATATAAATCAAAATCAACAATTCTTGCATAAAAATATTTATATCTAGGTTTAAAATAATATTAGGCAATGCCTAAGCATCCTATCATAGAAATTTTAATAGATCTTTGAGATCATATGATATTTTTAGAAATTAGATTAGGATAAAGCTAAACTTATTCTATTTTTCAAAACTTAGTCATGATCAGACTATGATTCCATTTTTATAAATTATTAATATTTTATCTAAAATCATACATTAATAGATTTATGATTTTCCTATAATATCCTATAAAGTTGTAAGATCCTAGGTTTTCTTTCAACAAATAGGCAAAAATGACCTACCCATATATAAGAGGGTCATTGGATCTAAGCAAATCCTCTTGTATAGTCCATTAAGATTCAAACTGAGTGCATGCATAATAGTTGAGCTAGGTGCTTGAATGTGTTACTACTAGTCCAACTAGGATCCAAGTAGGCATTGTGTGGGACAAAATGACAAATAATCTAATTGTTTTTTTGGCTTGCTACTGAGTGGGCCTCTTCAAGATAGATACCAATGGATTTTTTGGTTTTATACTAAATGGACCTCTGCTAGATAGATAGAGTTACATGCTCTAGGATGACACAATAAAACACAATGGTGCTACCATAGGTGTGTCCACATAGGATGCTTCTACATGGTGTATATTGTAGAGATCGCTAGGAATAGACTGGAATTGAAAAGGAGATGCTCGAGGGACTCGGGAACCTACTAGTTAATTATGTACAAACAAATTAGAGCTAGAGTTGGTTGGGGATTATAGAGAAGTGGTATATAACACCAAAAATACACACAAAATGTATGCCTATTTTCTTTAGGGAGGCTCCTTCTTCCTATCATATAGGAATACAAAATTTAATTATAGATTCTAAAAGAGAAAAAGTTAATGCCTATGAAGAAAATAAAGGGAACGATAAATGCAATTTTGAGGGACGTGGGAGGAAAAGAGAATTTGGAGGTTAGGAGAAGAGGTAGGATAAAAGAAATATTAGTTGTAATAAATCATAATTATAATATTTCTATGGTATATAATGAGATGAAAGGAGATAATTGTGGAAGAAAAATATTTTTATATGTAAATAGGAACAAGAACAATGTATCATATTTTATTATTATGTGTGCATTGGTTTCTTATATTTATATTAATCACTTATTAGTACTATCATATATATATATATATATATATATATATATATATATTATGTATGGACTATTTATTATATATATTTCCATGAGTGTTTTTTATTGTTATTTATTTATTCATACTATTGTACATATTTTTTATTGTAATATATATCTATTAGTAATTTATAATTTTTATATTGTTATTACTGTGATGTGAAATTATATGTACTTATTTGTATCCATGATCTATTTTTATTGTGGGTACTATCATAAATATTCAGTGTATTGTATTATTTATTTATTAGCTCTTTTGTATAATTAAGTTTTCTATGATTATTTATGGATATTATCTACAAATTTTGTTTGTTGTATTATATATTTACTCTTCCGTTGTCTCCCCTTGTTTTCTCTCCCACCATATTCTTTTTTTATTATTATATCACATATTCTTCTCTCTCTTGTTTACTCATTAAATGTTATTCCTATAGTTTTATTTCTTCTTAGTTTAATTGAAAAAATTTCACTTTAAAATTGCATATACTTATAATTTTTTTTCTCCTTTATCCTCATCCATTCTTTGTCTCTTTTTGTCCAATTTCTCAGATGTTCAATGTTTCCCACTCACGTTCTCTATAAATGGTAGCACACAGGACTGAATGTTTCTTTGTATAAAACTTTTGTGTATACTTTTATGGATTAGTGGTGTGATAAACCCAAAGAAGGTTCCCCTAAGTGGTTGTAAACAATATACCATAGTTAACGGTGAAGAAGATTCACTATAGAGATCCTTAATGATGTGGAGGATGAAAAAGGGAGCACTAGAGTGGTTCTCGAGTTTATAAAGGTAGGTGGTGAGCCCTAGGCTGGGCTATGGCTATTTCATCAAGGAACAATTGACATGCTCACCCTTCTCTAAGTTAGTTCTTCTAGATACGATATAGAGTGGTGTCAAGAATGGGGCCATCGGCCTCATCTTGATGATAGGGATGCAACAATAAGTAGAGATTGTTGTGAGGACTCCTCGTTGCTCCTATTATAATGTCAATGATAACTTCATAGAAGTAATAATTGAATCAAGGAAGGAATTGATTTCTAATCTGGAAAGTGTTCATGATATGTTGTTTAACAATCATGATTAGGAGGTGGGACCTAAATTAGATATCCAATGGAAAAGTAAGAGGACCAATTGGGATATTTTGAAATATTAGGATTTTCTATTCATAGTCTTTTCTAGAAAAATCAAATCTCCTAACATGTTTCTTCGAATTACACCAACTTTTAAGATTATGTGCCTTTACATAGACTAATAATAAACCTGAACCATCCACTAGTAAACCTATATTGTTATCCCAACATGGGTTTCATTATAGCCGCAACACCGTCAGGAGAAAAATTCTACAAGAAGCAAATTTCCTTGAACCAAAGAGAGATGACATCATTCTAAACATTATCTATGAATAGATGACATAAAAGGGCTTGTTTTATTGTGATTTTTGTCATATTGATGATTAGTGTGTAAAAACGTGAACCTCCCAAGGATAGTCTTTATGATGAAGGCTTTATGACCTTCAATAAAAATAAGATATGGAAACAAAACAAGTAAGCCAATGAGAGCAGATTAGTGGAGTTACAGAAGAAAATACATGTGATAGTGATCTTGATGATCTTGATGTAATTGAGGACTAGGTAGATATACATGAAGAGGTTAAGTACTTAAGTCCATACTCATAAGATCAATCTAGAAGGATATTCCTTGATATAATGTAGGATAAAATGAGATCCTTATAGGAAACATTTTTCATACTCTTGTTGATTCAGAAAAGAAAAGTAAGAATAGATGAATAGAAATGCCTCAGCAAAGAATACGAAGATTAGTGCTAGACAACAGGAAGGATCCTATACGTGCCCACTCAAAATGTAAATAATTTTCCTTCTTCATGGAACATTGAGGGTGCCTACAAACCCTCAAAGAAGAGAGAAAGAAAAGTTTTAGGAATCTGATTCTAGCATTTCATTTGTTTCTTTCTTAGAAATAAAGATTAAATTTGGAAAACAATTTTTGTTATGATTATATATTTGCATGGCTAGAGTTGTAACTCTAATCATGATGAGGTCGGTCTACAGAGGGTATATGTGGGGTTTAACCCCAATATGTAATGGTTTACACTGTCATAAAGATTGATAATATGATTCACATGACGTGTACTAATAATGTGTGATCTAAAGTAGGCACCACTACATTATATGCTTTCAGTCTAGAACATCAAAATATGGAGACATTATGGTATCTAATTGAAGTATCTAAGCATGTTGATGTTCCTTGGTTATTTTTTGGTGATATGATATTATCTAATCATAAGCGGAAATAAGGATGACCTTCCTATACCTAATGTTTTCATCAATAACTTAAGTGAGGCGATTGAGATGATTTGTTTGTACTCCCCATGGTGGAGGATGATCAGTGCATATGGAACAACAAACATGATATTTTTGGATCTATAATGGGCTCTGAGGTGGGTGAATAGATCTAAAACCACTTAAAAAATTATTAGACCTTTAAGATATTTCCAAGATATTATAGAAAGTATAACTTTGAGTGCAACTAACCATGCATAGAAAGGGTGAGAGAGATTGAACAAGCACAAGATAATGCAAGTTATGTATATTGGTTCCAATCACCAAAGTAGGAGATGTGCATCCACTACCTAGAGAGGTCAACCTATAGGATTTTCAACTATGTCTCACTCCTTATATTCCATTATAAGATTATCTACATAAGACCACCCTTTTCAAAATCAAGGGGACCTAGCCTTCCCTTAAAGGTCAAGGAGTCAATAACCTTACAATGGACTTACCTATCCATGATGAAGAATATTATACCTTACCAGGGACTTACCTACTCTTGCAACAAGTCTTTGACCTTCTCTAAGGACTTACTCAATCTTGCAACAAGTCTTCTGCCTTCAAGGATTTTCACACTCTTGACTTGGATCTTCAGCCTTTGACTTCACCTTCCCCAAGGAGAAGCTTTTCACCAGGGGACTCCTTCCCTACTTCTTCTTCTTCTTCTTCTTCTTCTTCTTCTTCTTCTTCTTCACCTCTCTTAGCCAAGAGAGAAAATGTTGATCTTCATGGCAGAAATAGAGATTGGGAGGTGGAGAAAGTGATAGCCTCACAAGATATACATGTATAACTAGGTCTCTTACAAATATCATACTCACTCTAATGGATGTAGCAACTGATTAAGCTTATGAGAGTGGATGGAGGCTCTTGGAGGCAAATATCTCTTAACTATAGTACATGGACCTTCAGAGTGCTTGGCTAACCATGGAATGAATTCCAAGGGGTCCTATTTATAGTTGAGGTTTCCTAATAGATAGGAGAGACACTTAGGATCAAATTCTAGTCATTTAGGGTGTTTTAACGTATATTTTTGAGTCTTGCAATACTCCAATGGATAGAAACACTTTTCTATAATTTACCATATAATGTTGTCTATTGAGTTATCTTTTGGGTAACTCGACTGACAACACTATAAGATAAGTCAAAGTGTAGGGTGTCAGTTAAGTTTTCACCACTTACTCGGTCGACCCTGGGCATTTCCAAGAGCCATAGTGGTTGTTAGATGAGTTGTCACTGAGAGAAACTCGACTGACAAGTCAGCCCATAATCACTTTTGACAAATGTCCAAAAAGATTTTGTATATTCAATTTAAGTACTCTAAATTTCCATTAAGAATAATTATAATTGATACTATAATTACAAGTGATTTTCAAAAAATATCCAGTGCAAAAACTATTTATTCTTCAAACTTGATCTTTATGCATTTGTGACTTGATTTCTCCAAGTGAGAATGTGCAAATTTCAGCATTTGGAGTGTGTCTATCTAATATCAAATCACTCAAGTAGAATCATTACGTATGTGGAATGGTTTAGTCATCATAAAAAAAAGGGATTAGTCAATTTTGACCTTAAGTCAACATTCTCCCCATTTTGAAGATGACAAACCATTACATAATTGTATTGAAAGAATTGAAGTAAAATCATACCTTTCGAGAAATGTTGGGCTTTCAATAGAATTGAGTTCATATGCTCCCCCTCAATTTATGCTAATGAAGTTCACATACTCCACCACAAATTGATGTTATATCTCCTACGTGGTTAGCTTTCATAACATTCATAGAAACTACGTCTTCTACTCATATATGTCTTATCATATATGCCTTTTCCCCTTAAGATAAGACATGACTTCTCCCCCGTTGTCATATCAAAAAGTGAGGGGGTTGAAGAGAGAAAGCATAACTTGTTAGAGAAAGGGATTATAGTAGAAGAGCAAAAACTAGGGTCTTCTTCAAGAAATGTATATAAAGAAAATCAATGCATACGTTAGAACAACCTTAGGTGTAGTATAGAAAATAATCTAAGCAAGTGTATGCAAGAAAGTAACTCAAGATAGTAGATATGCAAGTTAAGGAACAACCTTGAGTATGAATGAAACATGATAAAATCATAGCATATAATTGGATACCAATTGATGTGTTAAATACCAAATTGATGAATAAAACTAGAACTATATGTAGATAGACTACTAGTAGATGATATCACAAGTTAGAGCTACTAGTAGGATCTAGATCATAGAAACATATGAACAAGTTAAAGAAAAAGCTATGAGAGGTGTAGAGAAATATCCAAAAATGAAAAATGAAATTAAAGAAGTATGAAATGATATTACTCACTAGCAAATATGCATCATTACCAAAAAATGATTAGCACTAATAAACTAAAGGTTGTATCAAAAGATATACAACTAGATACATGTAGCAAGTTCAGGAACAATGGAAACAAGTTAATCACAACCATATGTATCAAAAATATCATCATAAAAACATGTATAACAACTTAATATAATTCATTGAAAGATTTATATATCCCAATTTAGAGCAATTAGAAAGATAGAGTTGTCTGCAAGATATGCAATTTAAATCATAGAAATATGCATATCATACAGATGTATTGAAGGGAGTGCCATAGAATAATGCTATTGGTTGTGAAATTCAAGTTGAAAGGGAAATTCACATCCAAAAAGCCATCTATATATTTAGTTCAAAGTGTTGTTGATCAGTTTCTGGGTTGAACTTCTCGGCCGACAACAACTTTTGGAAAAAGTCATTGGTTCTTGTCGTTCAAGTTTCCTCAGGACAAATTCGGCTGACAACAACTACTGTCAAAAACCACATATATTTCAAAAGAACATATCTAGAGGCATTATAAAAATAAGCCATATCCAAAGATGTATAAGCACGTTAGTGATGCACCATGAAAGCATTTTGGACAAATTTTGAGCAAAAATGTGATGAGAATCACAATATACCAATTTTGACCCGAACACCATATATAAAGTGTATACAAACTTGGCAAAAACAAGCGATGATTGAATATGAAAATGCAAACCACTACCTCTATTCTTACCATTTCTTTTCCAATTGATGCCAACAAATACATATCTCACCTCTCTTCTTTTGTCTATTGAGAAACTAATTTTCAAATCAATACCTCATATCCATCCATTTGCAAGCGACCTACAAGAAGAAAAAGGAAATGGTCCCCAATCATATTTTTGTGTCCAGATGGGTTATCTTAGCAACCCAAGTCCTATTTATTATGGGTGCTTTCCTAAAAGGGAAATATGTAGAATAATGGAAAATTTCATTACAATAGTTCAAGTGCCCTTAGCCTTGAACTAGAGGATTATCCATGAATTATTAGAGGTCCTTTATCTGTATATCATACCCTATACCATGTCTACCTATTTTATTAGTATTATGATGTAGAATATCATTAAGATTCCTTTTGACATTTTAGAATCTTTGTAAAGAGTATCCAAAACTATTATCGGTGATGCATAAGAGAAGTAATAGTCGAAGTCAATTGATTCATATTATCTCTAGGATGCAAAAGATTGGTTTCTAAGCAAAGATCTTTGGTCATATAAGAATCTTTTTCAATATGAAGAGAAGCAACATTATTCTCTCTACTAGTAGAATAAGAACAAGATTCAATGACATTGATTTCAGCCAGTAAGGAAGCATTTTCTTTTTCAAGCAAAGAAAACTTATAAATATAGACACTATTTTCATATTATATTCCTTACATAACAAAGTCTTTGTCCTATTTTTTAGTTGTAAAAACATTAATACCAAGAATAAGAACATTCACAATTTTAGTATGCTCTTCATTAGAACTAGGCATAATAGGTTGAGATTCTAAAAATCTAATCTTATCAACCAAGCTAGTATTTTCAAATTTTAGTGCATCTACTTGTTTAATATAAGCATTGTTTTCTATTTCAACACTATTAAATCTCAATTCAAGTTCAAGAAAAAACTTGTGGAGATCATTAACATCATCTTGGAAGAAAATGTTACCATGCTCAAGATCATCTTTTTCTTAATCCATGTTATCAGCAATCTTATAAAGATTTTTGTTTTTATTCTTAGTAGACTTAAAAGATGCACAATTATAAAGAATAATGAAAATTAAGGGTTCTTTATCTAAAGAATTTATATTTACCTCATTTGAACTTGTTATAAGAGAAAAATGGCATTCTCCATTTTCACTTGACCTTGAGCTAGATCCTCCACTAAAATCTTCACTTGAGCTTGAGTTAGAGGAGTTACTCGAGGATTTTATGCCATTTTTCCTTCTTCTTGTGCTTCTCTTCCCATATCTTCTGATGATGGGTCTTTTTCCTTGTGGGTAGTCTTCCATGAAGTGACCCTTCTCTCAACATTTGAAGTACTTGGTGGAGTAAAAAGACTTGCCTTTGTAAATTCAACATTTGGAGTACATGGAATCTTCTTCAACTTGAGAGGATGGAGAATCTTGATTAGTGACTTGTTGTTGCACAATGGCTTCAAATTGGTCTTTGATTGTATCCTTCTTCTTTCTCTTGAGCTCTTTCTCTTCTTCTCTTTCTTCTTCCCCTTGCTTGTCAAGTTTTTCTTCAAAGGCTTGTAGCTTTTCTGTGAGATCTTCAATAGAAATTTCTTCAAGAGATTTTTTTTCTTCAATGGTAGTCATCTTTGTTTTCCACCAATTGGGAAGAGACCTAAGGATCTTCAATTTTATCTTTCCTTCCATAGGATAACCTAGTATGGTAAGACCACTTACAATAATGTTGATCCTTGAGTACATTTCAGCTACCCTTTCTTTCTTTCCCATCTTGAAGTTTTCAAGGAGACCATTGAACATATATACTCTACGTTCCTTCACTTGATTTGTCCCCTCATAAGGGATACATAGATTTCTTCATATTCATAGTGGTGTGACAATATGAAATTTGGTTGAAGTCAGTAGAGGAAAGAGAGGCATAGAGGATGTTGATGCATCTTTCATTCAAGGCTACTTTCTTCAAACTAGCCTCATCTGTTCTTATACATTTGTGTTTGATTGCTTGTGGGGAAGATCTAATGTTCTCCATATCTCAAGACTTGATCCTTGGATCTAGAATAGTATTCTTCTCTTCCAATGGAGGAAGTTTCTCCCATCATATATCAGAATGTTGATGTAGTATCTCCCAGCTTGATAATCGCCCATCTTCTCCTACTTGTAGAAGTATTGCTTGGAGAAGTCCCACTCTAATACTAATTGTTGGATCTATAATAGGCTCTAGAGGGGGTTAATAGAGCTAAAATAACTTAAAATGTTCAATTATACCTTCAAGATATTTGCAAGATAATATGGTGAGTATGAACTTTGAGTGAACCTAAACATGCATAGCAAGGGAGAGAGAGATTGAACCAACACAAGATAACACAAGTTATGTATAGTAGTTCAAATCACCAAACTAGGAGATGTACGTCTACTTCCTAAAGAGGTCAACCACTAGTATTTTCAACCATGTCTCACTCCTTATGTTTCATTGTATGAGTTACAACATAAGACCACTCTTTTTCAGGTCCAGGGTACCTAGCCTTCCCTTTAAGGTCAAGGGAGCCAATAACCTTATAAAAGGACTTACCTATCCACGACCAAGAGTCTTCGACCTTACCAAGGATTACCTACTCTTGCAATGAGTCTTTTTGACCTTCTCTGAGGACTTACCCACTCTTGTAACAAGTCTTTCGCCTTCAAGGATTTACCCACTTTTGACATGTATCTTCCGCTATGACTTCACCATCACCAAGGCAAAGATTTTCACCAAGGGACTCCTTTCCTTCTTCTTCTTCTTCTTAACCTCTCAAGTGAGAAAATCTTCATCCTCATGGTAAAAATAGAGATTGGAAGGTAGAGCAAGTGATGCATCAAAACATATACATGTAGAACTATCTCTCTTTCAAATGTCCTACTAACTCTAATGGATGTAGCAAGTGATTAAGCTCATGAGAGTGGATGGAAGCTTTTGGAGGAAAATCTCTCTCAAGTATAGTATATGTGCCTTCATAGTTCTTGAATAACTACGGGATGAAACCCAAGTGGTCCTATTTATAGTTGAGGTTGCCTACTATCCAGTAGAGACACTTAGGATCAAATTCTAGCTATTTTGGGGGTCCTAACGAATATATTTTTGAGTTTTGTAACATTCTAACAGCTACAAATACTTTTCTACACTTCAATGTAAAGTGTTGTCATCTGATTTATCTTTTGGGTAAATTGAACTACAACATTATAAAATAATTCAAAGTGCAGGGTGTTGGTCGAGTTTCCACCAAGATAAACTCGGCCATCCTTGGGCATCACCAACAGCCAGAGTGGTTGATGGTTGTGTTGTCACCAGGAAAAACTTAGCTGACAAGCCAACCTATAATCACTTTTGATAAATGTCCAAAAATTATTTATATATTTAGTTTGTGCTCTAGATTTCCATTAAGCTTAATTACAACTGATATAATCGTTATAAGTGATTTACATCAAATTCATATGGAGAGAATTATTTATTCTTCAATCTTGATCTCTATGCATGTCTAACTTGATTTCTCCAAGTTAGAATGTGCAAATTTAGGCACTTAATTGGGGTGTATCTATGTAATCTAAAATCACTCAAGTAGAAGCATTAGACACGAAAAAGTGGAATGGTTTCGTCATCATGAAAATAAAGGATTATTCAATCTATACCTTAAGTCGACAAATATTGAAGACATGACTGCAAATATTCTGAACAGATTGTTAGCGAATGATACATGACTAAGATGATGGCCTAGTTCTTTGGTAAAGGTAGAGACATCAGATATTAGTGACCATGCCCCAATATTTGTTGAAGTGAAAGATAAAAAGCCAACAAGCAAGACTATTAAGGTTTCTAAATTATTGGGCTGATTGGGAAGGTTTAAATAAAAGGTAACTGGTATATGGAGCATTCACATCCAAGGTAATCCTATAAGATACAAATGAGTACCAAACATACCATAAATGAGTGGGAAAAAGAGGAGATTAATATTCACATAATGTTGGCATAAGCTAGGAGTGAATGCAATGATACTAACAGTACATTCATGAAGGATCCCTTGAATCATAAATGACTTGAAAGATAAAGAACTGAATAATATGCTTAATGATCCAAATAGGGCGTATGAGAAATACTTTTGGAAGAGAAGTATGAAAAATTGGTCGAATAGTAGAGATAGAAACACAAAGATCCGCCTCCATACTATCAAAAGAAGAGAGGCTAGAAATATTATCTATGAACTTATAAATGAAAATTTGACAAATTGACATATGGTCAATAAATAAGAAGACATTGAAGACTAAGATATTCAATCATATGAATCCATTTACAATCAAAATTGCAATGACGTAGTTGTGTAGGAGAAAATGGACTAGAATTTTAAGCTATCATCTACTATCAATGATATCTTGACTATAGAGGTAAATGAACATCAGATCAAAGGAGCCTTATGGAGCATAGAGGTCAACAAATCACCTAGTTCAGATGACTTTAATTATTTCTTTTATAGAAGTGCATGACATGCCAATAAAGATGACTTTATTGAAAGCATAAAATGGTTCATTAAAGGCCAAAATATGGTGAGACATGAAAATTATGCATTTGTAATACTTATACAAAATAAAAATGTCACCTCCTCTCTCTCTCTCTAATCTCAAACCTTTAGTATGTTATTCTATTCAATATAAAATTATTATGAAAATTTGTCTACAAGATTGAAATTAGTTTTTCCTTACTTTATCTGTGATAAGAGGAGCATTTGTGTGGGGGGGAATTATTAGTAACTATGTCTTGCTAGATGGAGAGTTTCTTATTGACTATAATATGCAAAGAGGAATCTAAAAAGTCTTCCTAAAGATGAACGTTCCAAAGAAATATTACAATGTAAGATGGGAGAAACTATGATGTATTAAGAAAGAGATCGGATTTAAAGGTACATGGATAGGGTGGATGAAATAGTGTGCATGTAATGCAAATTTTTCTATCCTAGTGAATGGCATGTCTACTAAAATGTTCAATGTAAGAAATGGTTTGAGACAAAGGGACACTCTACTGCACCTCTCGTTCACCCTGGTTATGGAATATTTAACATTGTTGATGAATAAGGAAGAATAAGAGAAAAGTTTTAGCCTACATAGGTCATGATATTAATATAATTCTCCTCATGATCTTTGAAGATGTTGTTCTTACTTTTGTAGAAATAAAGACAAATTATGGATTCTTTCAAAATATGGTTTACCAAATTTTCGAAGAAAACAATACTACATATTGATTAAAATAAGACAAATCTCTTTATCCATAACAATATTTTACATAGAGTAGATTATCTTTTCAATGCAATGAATGTACAAGTCAGTGCTCTATCTACATAGTAATGTGAATTTATGTTAGCTAGAGGCAATCTAATGGTCAAAGACTATGAAGAGTGCATTGACAAGTTAGAGGAGATGATATCTAGATAGCCTTCTAATAAAACTTTTATTGCTAGTAGAATAAATCTTACTCATTCTATCATTGAAGGTCTTTTTATTTTATTAGAACAATAAGTAGAAACACCATATGCAGTTCTTGATAGAATGAAGATGATTATCTCAAATTTCTAATGGGTTGGTTCATATCCTCTAATGACGTATGGTAGAGTAGTTGTATTTAAAGAAGGAGGGTTGAATCTGAAGCTTTCCAATGAAATAGCTAGATGGGAATAGTGAAAAGGATATGAAGCTTTCATTTGAATGAATCAGTATGGGGAGATGGATGAATAAATTCTATCCAAAAGGTCTTGACTTGATCCCTAAAACAAAAAAAGGCTACTCAAGATTCATAAATAGGATGACAACTATGTGGCAAGAGTTAAGCATCATTTCATATCATCTAGAAGGGGCAACTGGGAGATAAAAGACCGAAGTAATTCGATAGAAATGATCAAAAATAGGTGTATGTCGGTTGTAGGGAAGGAGTGTGTCTAGTTTGAAGGCCATTTACCTCATTGGTTGTCAATTAAGATTTGTCACCAAATACTAGCAACCATAGATCATGTTAGACAGTGGAACATCTCAGTCAAATCCTATTGTTGCATTTGTCTCATTGATGACAAATCCATGCCCACTTGTTTATGGGAGGCAAATTTGTTTGAGAATATTGATTATTGATTTGAAATGGCTTATAAACTAACTTTTGTTTTGATGAACACATTGAGTTGTTGTTGTCCTATTATGAAGTCTACAATGAACATGATGAAAGCAAAGCTACATTAGCCTTTTATAGTCTATGCCATCACATGTTCTTGGAAAGTAACCAACATATGCATGAGTGAAGTCAACAAATGTTGAGAGAGTGGTGAAGAAAATTTGCAAAGGAGTCACATGAAAACTCAAATGTATATAGTTTCTTTCACGACTCTTATTTTCTTTTGAAAATGTAAGGGTGTAGTGTTTGGATACATGATTTATTGGACCCTTACATATATATATATATATATATATATATATATATATATATATATATATATATATATATATGTGTGTGTGTGTGTGTGTGTGTGTGTGTGTGTACATATATATATGTATATATATATTGAAGTTGGATTACACTAGACTGTACCATAGACGCTATACACCTCACTCTTTTTTTTGTGATGAAGCAATTATTTTGATAATATAAACTGTGAATCTTCTTTAGTATCTGAAGAACATTATGTGTAATAAATTTGAGCTCATTTGGACACTAATAGGTCATCCATCTAAATGAAGCAAAAATCATGCATTTCAAATTAGTTATATGTGTCAATTTTAGTGTCCTTGGATGAGTGACCTACACTCATTTAAAAGGGTTCAAGTTTTATATGGATCCTTTTACTTCTATAACAATGAAGATAATGGATTAGGTTCTGTAAAAATATGGTCTACATAGGAAAACACCATTGAGGTATACGGGTGATCTGTATACTTGAGTGTATCCTAGACTCTCTCTCTCTCTCTCTCTCTCTCTATATATATATATATATATATATATATATATATATATATATACATATACATATATATATATGTATATATATATATATGAGTTTATCTTGTCTGCCCGCGTGGGTAACCAGCTATTCTACCTATGACTAAGTAGCGGTGGTAGCTTTTGTAAATAACAAACTTCTGTTTTTTTAGTAGGATGAAGCGGTGGTACAAATATGTAATTATCAATAGCATTTCTAATTCATTTGTGGGGATGGGACGGTGGTGAATGGATCTGTAAGGCTGAATAAATTATTATCCTTTATTCCTGATTCATTTTCATCATGGTTTGGCAAGTTAGGATGTATAAAGTTATTTTTATAGAAGCATCATGTGTAATTAATGTGGGTGAAATTATAAATAAAACCCCAACAACCTACTACTTCCATACGTAGTAATTGCTATTTTTTAGTTGATTACATGTATGGATCAAAGTCTACATAATATGAATATAGCATGTGATACAAGCTGGTTGTATTACAAGACATCATCCTTGGTTACATTTTTCTCATTCTTATTACAAATTTTCTATTCAAATTACATAAGGTTTCTTCCTATTACAAAATTCCTTCTCATTATAAATTTGTATTCAAATTACAAAATACTCCTTCACATTATAAATTTGTTCATGTCTGTTATAGTTTTAGTTAGAGAGATTATCAATATATTGGATAAATGTATATTTCTTCTTCTTCTTCTTGGCAATGGTCATTGGTGTCTTTGTGTATACACTCAATTTTGGTAATTTGTACTATAATAAGCAAGTGTCATCTGTAATATGGACAGTCACATTGTAATAGACAAGAGCCAACTACAATATATATGATAGTTTTGTAATATGGATAGTCATAATTTAATAAGAAAGTGTTATATGTAGTATGGACAGTCACATTATAATAGGCAAGTGTCAACCACAATGTAGGTGATGGTTTTGTAATATGGATACTCATATTGTAATAAGCTAGTGTCATCTGTAATATGGGCAGTCACATTGTAATAGGAAAGAGTCGACCGTAATGTAGGAGACAATTTTATAATATGAATACTCATATTAATATGGATAGTCACATTGTAATAAACAAGAGTCAATTGTAATGTAGGTGACCGTTTGTAATATGGATAGTCATATTGTAATATGGATAATCAACCGTAATGTAGGTGACAATTTGTAAAATGGATAGTCATATTGTATATCCTCTACATACAATTTAAATTGAAACTACAAGTGAGTTTGTAAAATTTGTGTATGTAGTAACAAAATGTAATGTGGTTAGACATTCTGTAATAAATATGAGCAAATTGTAATGATGGTAGATATTTTGTAAAATACCGATAGAAATTGTAGAACATTAGAAAAGGCTGATTGCACATGTTAGGAAGGAAAATAAAATAATATGAATTATAAGTGTTCCTACACGTTGACATTTACTGGAATTTCGTATCATGATTAGATAGACAATAGGTGAGAGTTATGGAGTCCTGATTCAAACTCTCACATATGGTTAATTGGCCAATAATATATGCATTACATTTTACAATAAAAAAATATGTGTGTGGCATTGAGTTCATGTGTGGATTTTTTTACATTTGCTATTTACATTATCTACCACCGTCAGCTTAAAATGTAATCGGTACTTTACTATTTACCGTGAATGTCACCGCTCAATTGAAAGTTAACCAACAATTTAATATTTACCATATGTGCCACCGCCTACTCAAGCTAGGGGTAACAAAGACTCACTACCTGTGCGGGCAGTGAGTGAATCTCCTCTCTCTCTCTCTCTCTCTCTCTCTTTATATATATATATATATATATATATATTAGTAAATGTACGTGCTTTGCACATGTCATAATTGACATGTGGTTTATTTCTAATTGACATTACTAAGCAATTCGGTGTAGGTAACAATTTCGTGAGGTAAGTCTATTCTTTTCCAATTCAAATTCATATATTAGTTTGTAATAGTTATGGATTAGTTTAATTTATTTATAATCCATAATATGTTACATATGCATATCTACGTCTATGTCATGAGATCAGCAGATCGACCATCTTGAACATTTTCTATTGTGATTTTTCATTGCAACATTAATGGTCATATAGACATTGTTATTCGATATTGTTACATTTGTGTATTGTCACATTGCAACCCACATTTTCACCATAATAACCTTGTCAATCTAAAACAATGATTAAGATGTGGATTTTGATATCATAAATGTGATCTGCACACATTATTGAATATATGTTGGCAAAGTATGTGTCAGTTGACATTCAAATCATAAAATTAATGTTACTTTTATAAAGTAATTGTATATTAACATATAAATTGATCAATATTTTAATGTTATGACATCATCATAATTGGTATAGTCATTTTCTAAGAACAATTTTTACATTAATTAACTACTAAATCGTAAAAATATCAAGATATCACATGATATTGATATGTGTTGTAAAATACATCTTCCATTCAAAAGTCTAGAAAATCGACAATAATTGAATAAAGATCATTAGTATATTTATCACACATCATAACTTCTTTGTAAGTAAGTGAATTGTGTATATTCCCCATAATCTAGAAATCATGTATGACGAAATATAAAGTACTATTTAAATTCTTCAAATATTCTAAATTATATGTGTTATTGATTTGATAGGGGTTATATAAAGGTAATATTTATAAAACGATAGTCAAAGATTATTCAAGTTACGTGACAATAACTTTCTTATGATTTCTTCTTTATCTCAAATATGTGCATATACTGTACAAAGCTATACTAATACAACATATCATATAAAAGTTTTCTATTAAACAAACCACTCACACATATGAAACAGTTAAATAATGAGTGGCTCATTTGTTAACTAATATCTAAATGAATCCATTTTGACGTGATAATGTTATTGACATGTAATTATATGAAAAAAAATATTTGCCTATATAATTTCAAGTTATATATAATAAAACACTAACAACATTTTAACTAACCACATTATAGTTCATGACAATCATGCTCCAATTTTTGAATATAATGCATTTGTGTATCAAAAATGAAAGAACTATTTTGGGTTTTTCCAAATTATTATAACAAAAAGAATGGATTTTAGGTGATATAAATATAGATGTGTACTTAATAAATAAACTCATATAGTCAAATTAATTTATTTTCAAAATAAGAAATAAATAAGTTGTAAGTCTGTTGTACATAATCCTTATAAATATGAGATTTTCATTATTAAATTGTATATCTTGCAACAATTTTGTAAAGTATAAAAAAACCAACATATAAATTAAGGTTTAGCATCAATAATGAGTTTGCAATCAATTATATGACAAGATCGTTGTCTTTTATTTCAAATTTATTTGTGTCGAAAAATTTACGTGAACAAAAAGACTCTTATTGTTAGATATTGTACCTGCATTAATGTTATAGCATTTTATTTAATAGATATTACAATGTCTTTTTTACATTTTTTATTTCATTAAACGAAATGGATTGACTTTAAAATGTTTCCTAAATATATTCAAGTTGTATTTCCAAGAAGTGAACAATACATGGATTGTTTTTAGGTTTTATTTAAGCCAATCTTATCATGTAATTACAAAACAATTGACTTTTAACATGTAAATTGTTAGTTATTTTTGTGTAAAGATGTTTCATTTATGATTATACAATGCAATGAGCTTGATATCCATAGTTATTGTATCCATTCAATATCTGAATAAATATTTCACTTGTCCAGTGACTCTCTAAAATAGAAGAGGTTTAGAGTCAACCTTTCACAATTTTCTTGCTTTAGTATAACATGGACATGCAACAATCAGATCTCTTGATCGTAGTTGGGCCTTCTTCCACATTTGTATTAGGTTTCCTCTATTCTCCATTATATACAAGACAAGAACTATAAAATCTTAAAGAAATTTAAATATAAAGAATGTGTGGCAACATTGATAAATCTAACTACATTAGCTTACATGAAAGGATGATGATGGCATGTGCAAGGGAATTCAAAAGGAACATAGGAATTCAAAAGGAACATATTTGTGGAGGAAGGGAGGTTGGATGATCTCATCTTAAGTTTGGATGACATATATGATAAGATTAGTGGCAACTTTACCATAGTGATTCCTAGTAGTTTCATTATATTGTGTATCATGTTTCGATAATCACTAAGATATGCACATATTATCACAAGCACGTGTGTCTATCTTATGTTTAACTGTATTTGTAGCATAAAAACTTGTAGTATCTATTAAAGATCGACTCTAACAGCTTGCTCTAAAGTTGGTTGTCACTTGCTTACATTTTCAAAATAATCATATAATTGTTTGATTGGAAGGTTGGGGTAGTGGGTTAGAGATTAAGACATGTAAGACCGAATGTTTCATGTATTAAGAACGGGCACATGTTCGTTCGAACTGGTAATGTTTAAGTGGGTAAAATCACTATTGCATTTCTATTCATAAAGCAAAATAACACATATGTTTGATTGGAATTGCTAGTAATAAACGTGCTAATAGTAACATGTTGTTCAATTTAAATTATATAGTTTACTTATAAGGAGGCACCTGTTGAAGTTCGGTGGTTTTACCAGTTCTTGATCTCCGAGTTGTTGACGAGAACTGTTGCGAGGCAAGCGTCTGAATTTGATATTGATGTCATTGACAAGTACTCGTATTCAAATTTAGTCGATCAACCGATAAATAGGCAGTGACTAAGACGACCACAGAATCGAAGAGGTGAATAATTATAGAGTTTTTCCCAAAAAGCCCCCTCACTTTTCCCTAAATCTCAGATAACCCCCTCATGTTTAGATAATCACAATAACCCCCCTCAACTATTGAGACAATTCCAAATACACCCCCAACCGTTAGCCCCCGTTACCAAACTAACGGATGGGCTGATCTCCTCTCTTTTTTACTATATCCGTCACACTGCCATGTTCAGCTACTTGTTTATTTGATTTTTTTTATTTTTTGTAATATATATTTTAATCATACAATCAAATAAGTAATGACATTTAAGTCTGTGCATATATCAGTCCAGACCAGTGGACCGGGTCAGATCGATTATTCCTTGTTGTCTGGTCTTGAGTTGACTTTCGGTCCGGTCCTTGGTCCGTCATTTTTTCGAGATCCGATCTTGAGTCCAATCAGATTCAAATCGGCAGAAACTTGTCTGCAACCAGATAATATAAAAAAAAAACTTCTTACATGTATGAAGTAAATCTAACATTTATGAAGGATTGTAAGGATGTGCAACACATTATCAATGACTCTAGAATTAACCAATAGGTATATTAATGCAGCGTTTGGCAATATGATTTAATTAATTACCGGTGGCCCATCATAGATAACTCATCGCAACAATTTCTGTGAGAAATGAGCAGCTTGTAGAGTTTACCTATCACTCCCGACAAAAAACACTATAAAATTAGAGTGGTAGACAACCGCGTGTTTGGCAACGCGATTGGTGGCGATTGATCCGCTGCCCGTGGTTGTTCATCACTACCCGAGCAATCGTCACCGCTTTGCCAAACGATGCATAATATTATGGTCTGCATGTTGATGTCATTATATCAATAAATGCTATTGCATTTATACAAGTACGAAGTCTCTTCATACAAAATTGAATATTGCATTACATTGTGACAGTTAATAGCTAAAAAGATACCCGACCAGTGTGGCTCAGGCGGTTCGGTCCGACTTGTCCTCCCTGGGGGATCCGGGTTCGAATCCCCCTTAGTGCACTGTAATTACCAACTCCTTGGGTCATCCGGACTCTGACACCTGTTTGAGGAGGAGGGGGAGCGGGGTCTCCCTAAGACTAAAAAAAAAGCTAAATAGATGTCACACATTGAATTGACTTGGTAATAACTTAATGTTGCATATAAACTATCATAATGCAATTTTCTAGTACTTGTACGCGTTACTTTTTTGTGTGCTAAGAATGAATAATTGTTAGTATTGAATGTGTTATTATATATTAATACTATATTGGTTATGTTTCGAATAGTTTATCATAGTTTAATTTCTCGAGTTGTAAAAATTTAATTGTGTAAGTTGATTTGTGTTACCAACTCTAATGATTTATCTGTTCTTATATAATTTGTAGTATAGTTCTTTGATATATTATAATCAAGAGTGTGTATATATCAGTTTATAGACAAATACACGACTGTATATGTTTGTTATCATGTCCAATTTCGGTCCAATCTTGATTCGGTCTTTAATTTCACTCGTTGAACGAACAAGTTCTTATTTGGTCTGATCCTCACCGCATGATTTTTTTATGGACCGAGTCTTCGTCCGATCTAGTCCAAACCATTTGGATCCGGTCCGAGTTTGATCAGATTTACAGTCCTAATGACATGTTATGATTAGTATTATCTACTTTCCGTCCAAATATGTTAACCTGACTGGATGAAAATGTAAAATAAAATAACAATTCAAAAAATAACTACACAAGCTGGGAGTAAAGCAAAATAGGAATTAGCCCAGCCGTTAGTTTGTAAACGTTGGCTAACGGTTGGGCGATAATTGGAATATAGTTGAGGGGGTTGTTTGGAATTATCTAAACATGAGGGGGTTATCAGGAATTTAGGGGAAAATGAGGGGGGTTTTGGGAAAAAACTCATAATTATATTTCATTGACGTCGCTGTCCATAGATGCATGGCACTGACGCGAGAGACATCCACTGTTGATTCCCTGAACTACGTAGTATTTTCAGACACCTGAAACAGAGGGATTCCAGGTGCCATTTAAAAAACTTTTCAAAATCTGGCCCACGTTTTCCCACACATTGGAGAAATAACCATGAAGGTACCCAGCAGCATAGTGCGACCGCCTAGCAAACACATGGCAGCATAGGAGGCCTACTGCCATGGTGGTATAGCAGTGGACCATGAAAAACAAAAAAGCCTTGGTTAAGCCGAAACTTGACATCGCGTCTGATATTTTGACGGTCACGATCTCTCTGTCTTGGACCACGACACGGAGGATTGGCACAGAAAGTTTCCCTATGCTGACCTTCTGTAGAATGCGATGCTTCCGTACTGCAACCAGATCGCGGTTGTTTGCTTCTCTAGTGGATCGTGGTGCACGCTGGAGAGTCCTCCTTGTACGTGTTGTTTCTTGGCTTTCGATTTTGAGCATGACGGGTCTGGAGGGTCCTGAATAGATTTCCAAAGCCAACTCTGATTGAGATCTAGCGTTCCAGACTCTGGTTGGTAGGGAGTTTCTGTGTGCAATCTCATGGTTGTGTCTGTTCTGATTGATAAATATGATAATTTGTGTTCGATGCGTAACAGACGAAAACAAGTTACAGGATGATTAGACTCTACATTGGATTGATAAATATGAGAATTTGTGTTCGATGTGTAATAGACGAAGACAGGTACTGGAGGATTGGACTCTACATCGGAAAGGACAGTTAAGTTTTACGGGACTCTTTGAGGACGGAAACGAGTCCTCACACTTAAGTATGATAAAATAAAATAGTATATATATATATATATATATATATATATATATATATATATATATATATATATATATATATATATATATCAAAAATAAAGAGATCTGAGGCTTAAAAATCTTAAAAATTTTAAAACCAAAGGAGCTTGATATAAATAATGATTTTGTTGAGCAATCTTATTCTCTTTTCAATAAGTTGATTCCTAGTGACATGTCAACAGTTGAACTACTGCGACAAGGAGGCCTCAGACCTAGGTATTTTTTAAAGAAAATTGAATATGATACACTCAAAAAGGTTTGTGGGTGAGAGATTGAAATGATCAACCAAGGGATTACTAAGTGGTCTGTCAATAGC